>APFE031260432.1:352037-395330 GCA_000404065.3 Pinus taeda
GATTCCACATGTTGATCTAGTATAGGAATCCCCCCTTCAAGATGTGGAATTTGATTCTCAAATTCTTGAAACGATTTCGTTTTTGTGAATCTATCCAAGTGATCAAGTTGCCGCTCAACAACATTGTCAAATTTGGATGATTCAAGAAAAATTACATCTCTAGATATAAAAAACTTTTTATTTGCTTCATCATAGAGGCAATATGCTTTGGAGGTGTTTGAATACCCCATGAAGATACACTTATGACTTCTAGCACCAAGTTTTTTTCTATGTACCTTTGGTATGAAAGCATAACAGGTGGAACCAAAGATCCTGAGATGTTTTACCGAAGGAACATGTCCATACCACAATTCATAAGGAGTCTTGTTTCTTATAGCATTTTAGATGGACAACTATTCTTTATATATGTAGCACATAGAACAGCATCAGCCCAAAACATTATCTTTACATTTTTGAAGAAGAGCATGGATCGTACCATATTCAAGATTGTTCTATTTATTCTTTCAGCTACACCATTCTATTGGGGATTATAAGGCACAGTTGTTTGATGTTTGATCCCATGTTGTTGAAGATAGTTTTCAAATTCATTTGATGTATATTCTTTTCCATTATCAGTGCGAATAGACGCAATATGAGATTGTGCATCATTTTCAATCCATTTATGAAAATTCTTGAATGTTTGAAAAGCATCAGATTTTTTCTTCAATAAATAAACCCAACACATTCTGGTGTAGTCATCAATAAATGTCATGATATATTTATTTCCATTTGCAAAAGAAATAGACATTGGACCACATAAATCTGAGTGAATAAGTTCAAGCTTCCTATGTTCGCTTGAATGTGAGTCATGAAAAGACTGTTTGCTATGCTTTCCTAGAATGCAAGCATCACATTGCTTAAGTTTTCTAGGAATTCTAGGTAAACCAGCAACACCATTTTTCTTCAATAAGCAGAGACTGTCATAGTTTAAATGTCCAAATCTAGCATGCCATAATAAACTTGATTGAAGTGTACCTTCTTCATGATGAGAAATATATGAGAAATTTTGTGCATGAGTAGATGTTCCTTGCAGTTTGAAAAGCCTTTCTTCTTCTATTCCCCTCATGACAAGTGAGTGATTAGATGCTTTTCTTACCTCAAGCTTGCCATCAAACATATGAATGGAGTGACCTTGCTGGCGGATGTGGACCAAGGACAACAAGTTTCTCTTGAGCTGTGGGAGATATAGAACATGATCCAGAAGAAAGTTTGAAAGACTAGGCAGTTTAAGCCTGATTGTGCCAAGCCCTGATGGCTTGATTTTTGACTCATCTGCAAAGTATACTACTCCATCAACATTGTCAATGAAATCTTCAAAAAAATATTTTCTATGAGTCACGTGACAGGTTGCTCCTGAATCAAGCAACCAATAATTTTTCTAGGAAGCAAGTGAAGTATTGAACAAATCTTCATTTACTCCAATGTTACATTGTGCCTCAACATAGTGAGCGGATTCAGGTGCTTTACCTTTGTTTGTATCATCAGTTTTACCTTTCTATTGGTTTCTTCTCTGCTCAATTTTGTCCCATGGTAGCTTGCATGTGGATGCATCATGTGATCCATTTCTTTTGCAGCGAATACAGTGCAAATCTGCCTTTTCTCCTTGAGAATGACTGCCCCCCCTGCCTCTGAAATATCTTCCTCTTCCTCTTCGTCCACCTCTTCCTCTTGTAGAATCTTGAGCACTTGAGCAGGATGCTTTTCTTTATGAGCAAGGCACGCAGTCTCTTCAGAAGATTCAGGGGCTGTCTTCTTTCCAAAGGCTTTTTCTCTTTCAACAACCTTTTTCACAAGAGAGTCAAAGGTTATATCTTTGAGATTTCCATTTTCTTGCAAAGACTCAAGATAATTGGAGTATGTAGGATAAGTGCCTTCAGAAAAGAAATAAGAGAGATATCCAGCTCAACCTTAGTGGATTTGATATCATGCATTATAGACTTTATTTCAGATGCAAGAGCAAGAGGATCATTATTTTGCAGTTCAAGAGTGAAGAGTTTAATCATGAGTTGGATGACTTCAAGTGTAGAATGTGAGTCATAGATTTCTTTCAGCTTTTGAAAAGCTTCAAAGGCAGTTGAGTATGATGAAATATGGTGACTCACCTCTTTGTTTACAGATGCTGTGATTAATGCATAAGCTTTGTTGTTCTTGTTTTCCCAAATGGCGAGCTCTTTGTCTGAGGTAGGCTTTTCTGGGTCACTGTCTCCTTCTCCGACACACACTCCTTTCCATAAATCATTGAAGATGAGGGTGTGTTGTATCATCCGGGACCAATCAGGATAGTTCTCCTTTCCAATGAGAACTATTCCTATGATAGAGATGATTGAATGCATTCTGTAAAAAAATACTTCTGTTGATAAATAAAAACTTCTGCTGATATACAGTGAAATTGTACTGAAAAAATTTCTGTGGGAAATAATTTTGGTTGATTAAAAATAATCAATCATTCACCGCGAGCTCTACAAAGTTGGAGAAGCAATGGCATCAACCACGAGCTCTACAAAGTTGGAGCAGCAATGGTATTACAATTTCAAAGTTTACTGAAAAGACTAAAAGATCACCATAAATCGTTTGAAGGGAGTAGGAATAAAGGGATTGGACAAAAAAATGCACTTCAAGATACTGTTACGATAGATGAAAGAGAGACAGAGAGTGAAACTGATCTAAAATCACGTGGGACACAATAAACAATTTTTCTATCTAACATCAGGGTGTGCTGGAGGGCAACAGTGCATAGGAGAACTGCCGCACTATGTGAACTTTGCTGGGGAGAGCCAACGTTGTGTTATTGGGAGAGCCAACGATGTAAGTGGAGGCCAAGGCTATTTCTACCACAACTCGAACTCACTGTAATTAATATGCATGCAATTCTGAAAATCCAACCTGAGATTTTGGATCCATTCATGCTTGGCACTCAATAAACCCAAAAACAAATCTGCAAGATTTGATCGTTGCTCTAATTATTGGATACACTGCTTTAAATTTCATGGCGGTAGGCTGAGCTATTGGTTCTGTATATATGTGGGGATAGCAACGTATTAATGGTGGGAGGGTATTAATGGTGGTAATGCAACGAAGTTTTATAACAATGTGGAGGAGTAACACAGTTGGTATTGAATGAGGTGGAATAGACTGATAAAGGATCTGAGGTGGATCCAAAAAAATGTTGGTCACCCAAAATTGCAAAGCAATGGTAGATATTTATGCTCGGAAATCGTTCTAGATAGGCCGCATGCAAACTGGAGTAACACAACACATACAAAACCAAAATGGCGATCCTCTTGTAGGTGTTAGCGTAGCTCTGTGGGGGGACAATCTTATGCTATCATACCACTTCGCATCAATCCTTCTTTTTCTCCTTTTGACTGGCTTTCACAATGTTAGCTTGAATGAGAAACCAGAATCCTCGCAGCGCTTAAAGATACATATCAGTCATTTAAGGGACGCAACGGAACATTGGGTTCTGAGATGCAAGGTAACAAAAACAACGCTAAAAGGCCTAGAAAATTCCTTGAGTGTGCAGAGGGTAGAGAAAATACCATGTCAGGCATTATGCAGAGGGCAGAGAACTCAAGAATATGGAAGACTGCAAGAAATGCAGGACATATTTCTGAAAAATGGCAGAAGGGAGTTACAATGGCAGACTGCAATGCCAAAAATAGAGCTGGCGCTGATACCATGTCAGGCCAGGAGTAACTCCAGTTTGGCAGAAAATTGATACGATTTATTTCATTAGGTAGCTATTGTTATATACAAAGAATGTGACTACTCAGTTCATCTTCTTGATGACTGTTCACATTCCAAATTTACCCAATCGCAGAGGATTAGGTTTCAACACTTCTTTAGAGACTTCTCCTTCTTATACTTATGAGATCTACATTTATTCTTATAATAGTTTTCTTTGTCATGATATTCTAATTTGGGATAAGGATATTGACAAAAAAATGGCCATTTCTACCACAATCAATGAATTTAAGGGGTAACTTAATTGTATACATACTAAATCCCATTTTCAAATTCCTCATGAATCGAGCTACCTCTAGATCTGATTTATGGCTAGAGAAATCTTGATGTTCATTTGTTTTATTTAAATTTTTTAAAGTAACTTCCTTTGGTCCCAACCTCTCCTTTCCAATCCCATTCCATATGTTGTAAGGATTCCGTGTATTTCTTCCATTTTTAAAGTGTTTAGATCCTTCATCTTTTCAATGGATAAAATCTTGGCATTGAATCTCATGGGAAGATATCTTAACACTTTCTGAACAATAAATTCTTAATCAACCTTTTCATCAAGACCTTTAATTGTGTTTACAACTTCATCAAATACAAGGAAGAATGTTTCACTATTTTAATCTTCATTCATCTTTAGAACATATGAGGGATCTTACTCTCGTTGGAAAATTTCTAGGCATATGGCTGATAGAAAAAGCACTCACTTAGTGGATCCAACTCAAATGGAAACTTAAGGGCTACATAAAACTTGAATTAGGAGAAAATGGTTTCTTAGCCATTGTACTTTCCAAAATATAAGATTGCATGAGAATCTTTAAGAAAAACCCATACTTCCTTAACTCCATAGGGATTAACCTAAAGTTTTTCTTAGAATGATTTGTATATGAAAAGGAGGATTTTGTAATGGCTCCTATATATATTACCATGCACTCTGTTCTTGATAATTTTGGATGAAGACACACATTAGGGGAATTTTAAGGTCCAAAATGGGTCTCCTAAGAAAAATGTACAAGAAAAATAAACTTTACAAGAACCAACAATATTCAAGATGATGGTGTTAACCATGGTGGATGATTCACCATTTTTGGAGTAAAATATGAAATGATAAAAAAAAAAATAATAAATTTACTTTTCCAACTCATATTTTCAACTTATTTCCCTAAAGTTTTACTCAAATTTTGAGCGAGGGTACTTTTTGGATGAAAATTTTATTTCCTCATCCAAGGAGTACCCATGTTGCATACTTTCAATGGACACTGCTACAAGAAAAATGAGAAATACATGAAAAACATCACCACAATCATGTTTTTCATTTATTTCTCATTTTCTGTGTAGTAGAGTCCATTAGAAGTATTCAACATAGGTACTCCTTTTATGAGGAATCAATTTTTTCATCCAACAAGTGTTTCCGCTCGAAATTTGAGTAAACCCTTAGGGAGATAAGTTGAAAATAAGAGTTGAAAAAATAGTTTTCTTTTTCTTTTTTTTCCCTCTAAAATTTGATGATGTAATCTAATATTATTTTATTATTTCCACTATTATTTTATAATTTCCTTAGGAGGCCCATTTTATAACACAAAATTCCTCTAATGTTGGCAGGTGTTGAAAATTCTCTAATTCATTTCATTAAAATCTTTGAGGCCACCAAAAATACATCTTGTATGCCAACATTTGCATTTACATGAACATTTATGAACCCCTACCTAAATCTATAAATCTATACTACTAGGATGAATTATGGAAACAAATTCGTGATTAAGAACTTATTCCCTTTAGATGTAGGTGATGTCACAAATATGGGAACCTCTTTCAAAATTTCCCTTAACTATTCTAAACAACCAAAGCCAATCCTCCCTAGAATGAAAATCAAGATGTTTTTTTTGAAGCCCGCTAGGCATCATTATGGCCCAAAACTTCACCATCTACCTCATCCATTGAATAAAACTCCTTCCAAAAGTAACATCTTTGATCCTCTAGCCTCCCTATATTTCATGCTTCAAATCTCTGGCCCCTCTTTTTTGGAGCATGATATGTCTGATTCCTATGATGCCAACATCCCTTCTGAGAATTCTTAGCCCACCCCTAAAACCCCTATAGTCCTACACCCAAAACAATCCCAATGAAAAATTCCAATCCGAATGTGAAAAATGAAGACATCGAGGACATCGATCTAGATTCCATTGAACTCCCTAGTATTAAAATTCCTATAAAGGCAAAGAACCAAGCTCCATTTGAGAGAATCAAGTAAATATTCTCAACAAATCATTTCTTGAATCTCAACAACAAGCTAAAAAATACTCATAGGGACAATTCAATTCCAATTCACTTGTAGTTCATGCTCCACCCCTAAAATATATGATAAAGACACATTGAGAAGACATGAAAAAAGGATGAAAGATAAATCAACAGATCCTAGAATAAATAGGAGAAAGCCTAGTCAACTTTATAACAATCAAACTAATTTCATAGGTTTGTCCCTCCAACTCTAGTTGTCCTAAATGAAAATTATATCTTGGAATATTATAGGAATCAATTGTAAAGGAAAATAAAGGCTTCTAAAAGCAAGATGGATAAATGAAAATCCAACGTTATAATATATACAAGAAATGAAAATTACTAATGATTCCATTAATCAACTAGTTAAGAAATTGGCGCATAAAGTTTAATTTTTTACAATACACGAAGAAAGGAATCCCTTGCATGATATGGAACAATCAACAAGCCACTATTCTAAACATTTTTTCTTCCTTTCACATTTTAATAATTCAACTCCAATTATTGGGATCCTCAATATCCTAATTTCTTTCAAATGTCCATGACATCATGCTCTGAAGATATAAGGTCCATTTTTTGTATTCAACCAAGAAAACCTTCCTCCTAATATCCCCAGTGCCATGGAGGTTGGGAGGTGATTTTAACTTGATCAAATATCTTGACGAGAAGAATGGAGAAATTTGCAAATTACATGATGAATTCACCCTATTCTAGGAAATAATAGATTTTATACATCTAATAGATCTAGACACAACTAATGGCTTACACACTTAAAAAAATAATAGAGGTGGATCTAAAAAAATAAAATCCTATATGGACAAATTTCTCATCTTCAAGAATATAATTGCTTGATACATCTTTATGGAGGCATCCATTATTCCTAGTCACATATTAGATCATTTACCAATATTTTGATAGGTGGTTGTCATTAATGCCAACCCAACTAGCAATAGGAGCTACCAGAATCTTCGTTGACAAATTTGGCATGGAAATTCATGGTTTCTTGCATCTAAATATGTCTAGTTGATTTCTCATTAAAGAGATATTTCTGATGATATATGGTACCCCACACAATTCTTTATGGTTTGAAAGATATTTTCATTTTAAGCTGAAGACACATTTTTGTGGGCTAAAACCACAAGGGGTAGTGACATGACATGTTATCCTTAATTTAAGACTTTTACCTACTCATCTTGGTAGTGATGAATCATCTTGAGAACTAAAGGTACTTAACCAAGTAAAAATAAGTGTATATGAAGTTTATCCACCTACGGTTGTTAATATATGACAACAATTCTCACTGCAATCTCAATACGTATCAATGACTATCTTCAAAAATTCACTAATACGCTCATTTACTTCAAAACCCTGGTAGGATCAATTACACTAATCCAATCATTAACTTCAAATTCTAGTGGAATTGAAAATATTTCTAGGCAAGATCCTTGACACAAATATTAAATAGGGTCCTTAAGGGTTTCATAAATTTAATTTAAAAAATCAAGGAGACTAATGAATTCCTTCCTTGAAAAAAATGAAAAAGTAAATGAGTTTACTTGGCTTTATGGTATAGATTTGAGAGCTGTGAAAACGTGTGGAACTAGGGTTTGCAACAGGATTTCAAAGTTGGGCAACATGGAGGGGTGGGAAAGGGGGAGCTCCACTCCCTCCTATAGTCATGTTGTATCAAACCGCTTCAAGAAACCCATGGAAGAAGAAACTAGGGGTACAGACAGAGGAAAATAGGAAAACAACAGAGCACAAAGGCAGGCAGAAACGTAGGAGGAATTCAGAAGAGAGAAGTGTATAGGAGTAGATAGTTAGAAGTTTGACCCCAATAGTAGGACAGGACCATGTAAACCTAAGGCATCCATCACACCCCGAGTGGTGTTAAGTGACCTAGCGCTACAGGTGCACAGGGAGCACATGGTGACTTATGCAGTAATATGTAAATTCATGGGGTTTTGGCCAATGGTGAAGCCACTACATGCATGGATAAATGACCATTGGAAACCTAAGGGAGAAATAGATCTACACCTTGGATCCAAGGATTTCTTTCCAGTTGTGTTTACGAACCTAGTATATAAAGGCAGTGTGTTTGAAGGAGGACCTCACTTCTATGTGGCTGCAGGCCTCTATATGAGGCCATGGGTAATGAACTTTTTTCTGGAGTGAGAAACATTTACATCAGTGCTAGTATGGGTAAGATTATATTCCCGACCTCTACATTACTAACTACTAGAATAATTAAAAGCCATAGGTAATAAACTAGGGCATTTTAAAAAAATATTAGAAGCCACTCTGCGAGAAAAATATACCTCCTTTGCTAGAATATGCATGGAAATGGACCTTTCTCGAGCTTTACCGGATGAAATAATTCTGGAAGTATATGATGAAGAATGGGTATAGGCAGTGGACTATGAGCATGTACCCTTCAGATGTCATAAATTCCATGTACATGGGCACCTCTTCAAAGACTGCCCTTTAAGTAAAATGGAGAGTAGTATCAAAGAAACTTCAAGTAAAGAGACCAAAAGGTTTACCAAGGTGGGGGGTAGACGAAAAGGAGGGAGAAAATACCAAAAAAAAAAGTTATGAGGAAAAACAACCTAGTCATGATAGGTTCAAGATATTAGAAGAAGAAGAGGGGGATGAAAGAACGAGTCAAGTAATGAAGGAAGATCCTGTAGAGAAGGAAAAGGATGAGAGCATGGAGGATAGACTTGATAAAAGCTAGAAAAAGGAGGACCAACCAAGCACTATGGAACCTGATAAGCACCAAGATATGACCCCAAGAGAAGTGGGTACGAAGGATCATGAACTGCAGGACATACTGGAATGGGAGCATCTCGATCTAGAAAAGTTCCTGGAGGAAGGAACTACCAAAGGAGTGGATTCACTACCTCAAGATTAATTTAATAGAGTACAACAACCATTTCTCTAGAGAACGCAGGAAAAGGGTGCAGGGGTCAAAAGAAACTATGATAGTCAGGATAATGGAGGGGTTAAAACTATGGAGGGAATAGGGAGACAAGCTCCCAAGAACCTAGGAAGGAAAAGAGGAAGAAAAAAATAGAATGAGATTTTGATTGAATGTGGAAAACTCATGATCAAATCAGGTAGGATGAAAGACCTAACTAGTTACTCATTTACAAATATTTCTTAATGAAGCTTACAACATGGAATATAAGGGGTCTAGGAATCAAAAGGAAACAAAGAAATCTCATCAATAGAATGAAAGAAGAAAAAATAGATATGACATTTATCTAGGAAACAAAATGTTCAATAGAAAAAATAAGAGAAATGCACAGCAAATGGCTGATTAAATATGAATATCTAGAGGTTAAGGTAGATAAAACAGTAGGAGGAATGCTCACACTTTGGAATCCTCAGAAAATAGGAATCCTAGATGCTAAAGAATCCAGGAACTATCTATCAATGGCCATCCAACCTTTGGCAGATAGGGAAGTTTATTTGATCACAAATGTTTATGGTCCAAAAAATCCTGAAGGAAAACTCATGCTTCTTACCTCACTGGAGGAATTAAGAAACAGACATTCGACTATCCCATGGATTTTTGGAGGGAACTTTAACATGATCAAGTCCCTATCAGAAAACAAGGTGGAACCAGATAACTAGGCTGAGATTCCATAGAATTTTAGAATTTCATAAATAACATCAGGCTAGTAGATTCAGAGACAAGTAATGGTATCTTCACTAGAAATAATAAAAGGGGAGGAGAGTCTCAAATGGCCTCAAAACTAGATAGATTTATTATCTTAGAGGACCTCATCCTTACAGGCCTTGACTTGTCAGCTACGATACTTTCTTTTGGTGGCTCGGATCACTAACCTATTCAACTTGGAGCGTCCTTTATAGGAACTCCAAGAAACAGATGTCTCAGGTTTGAAAACATTTTGCTTACCCATCCTAACTTTCTCAGCAATATTGAAAAATGGTGGACAAATGATATCCAAGTTTAGGGCACTAAAATGTTCCTCTTGCATAAAATATTGAAACACATCAAACTCATGCTTAAAGATTGGAATAAGAATGAGTTTGGCAACATTTTTGAAGCCAAAAAAGTAGTTGAATGGAAGCTATAAGAAATTAACTAGATGCTCATCACAAATGGCTTCAACGAGGAGAGAAAGGAATAAGTTGACCATCATCAACAGGAATGGGAAGGATTATGCAAGCAAGAGGAGATATTCTGGAAATAGAAATTCAGGGTACAATGGTTAAAATAAGGAGAAAGGAATACATGGTTTTTTCACAAATCTACCATGGATCACATGTCTCATAATAGGATTTCAAAAATCAAAGATTCTCAAAGAAATCAACTCAATACCCACAAAGAAATAGAAGATTCTCTAGTTCAACATTTCCAAGGCATAGCTGAGGAACCTCTCTTAGACAAATCACAATTCATTAATGACTTTACAAATCACATTCCTATGCGTGTGACAAGATAATACAATTATAATCTAAACATAACAGTGAATGAAGAGGAGGTCAGCGGAGTCATCAAAGAGATGCAAAAGGGAAAAGCACCAGGTTCGGATGGTTTCAATGTTGACTTATCTAAAAAATGTTGGGGAATAGTCAAGCCCGATATCATTGATGTGGTGGAGGACTCAAGGAAAAAAAAAAATTTTTTGAAGGCACTCAATACCTCTTTCATATCCTTGATTCCAAAGGAGGATAATGCTATGACACCAAACATATTTAGACCAATAGCATTATGCAATGTGATGTACAAAATTATTTCCAAAATAATTGCCAACAGGCTTAAACCCCTTCTTCCAACTCTCGTGTTTGAGGAGCAAACTGGATATGTGGAAGGCAGGCAAATTCCCAACAATATAATTCAAGCTCATGAGGTGGTTCACTCACTTAAAAGCAATAGGTAGGCATGAATGGTTATACAACTTGACCTAGAAAAGGCTTATGATAAGCTAGCTGGGCTTACATTAGGGAAGTTCTAATACTTTATGGCTTCGACCATAACTAGTTAAGATGGGTAATGGCCCTTATAACTACCTCCAGTTTTTCAATCCTGTTAAATGGTTCAACATCCACAACCTTTAAACCTTCGAGAGGTTTTAGACAAGGAGATCCACTCTCACCCTTCCTCTTTATTCTCATGATGGAAGGGCTAGGAAATGCTATCAAATCTACCAAAGCAGAAGGCCAAATCAGGGTCTCAAACTCACCATGAATGGAGAGGCTTTGACCCATCAAAAATTTGTGGACGATACCATGCTACAGGGTACACCCATAGTCAAGGAAGCTCTAGCTTACAAAATAATCCTGAATGACTTTGCAATGGCTACGGGTACAGAGGTAAGCGTTACCAAATCAAATATTTTCTTTTTTAATACTAACATTGCTATTCAAAGAAATATATCTAGAATTTTAGGCTTTCAAAGAGATATGCGACCCTCCAAATATTTTGGAGTACCTCTAACAGACAAGCCTCTGAGAAAGGCAGTTTGGGAGCCTGTGACTAATAAGTTCGAGGACAAAATATGGAAATGGGAAAATAAGTCTTTGAATTTAGTAGGAAGACTAGTGCTCACAAAAGTTGTCCTACAAACTATCCCCATCTTTATGTTTTCAGCCCTTCCAGCTCCTAAAGGAGTTATGAAACCATGCATAAATATCCAAAGATATTTTCTTTAGGGCAAAAGGGAAGAGAAAAAAAATGGGCTTTGGTAGCGTGGGAGAAGATTTGTAAATCGAAGACACGTGGAAGTTTGGGACTAGATGACTCTGAAATACTTAACAAAGTTTTGGGGGCAAAACTATGGTGGAGATGGCTAAAAGATTCAGCTTCAACTTGGGGCAAAATTTGGAAACATAAATATGCAAACAATTGGCAAGAAAGGGATCACATTAGAATGTATAGGCTCATCAAAGGCTCCTACATTTGGAACAAAGCTTGGGAGAATAGATCCATTTTCTAGAAACACAATTTCGAGGACATAAGAGATGGAAACCTTGCTTGGTTTTGGGAAGATGATTGGCAATAGGAACCTAAGCTATTAAGAGAAGAATTTTCCAATCTCAAGAACGATAATGACAACAAAGGGTTACCCAGGGTAAATGACTTCCGGGATCAGGAAAGAAGTGAGGGAAAATGGAGAATATTGAAGAACCTAGTATACAGTGATGACTCCCCCTTGAAGGCATAGGCAGAAGCTTTAATAGCCATCTTGGAACAGAGAAAGATTCTAACATTAGCAGATTTAGACCAGTTGAGATTGGGCAAAAACAATGAAGGCAACTTTAACCTTAAATAGGCCAAGCACATAGCTGTTGGGCTTGACTTTCCAAACCCTGATTGGGTACTATGGCAGAACCAAAGCTGGATGAAAATCAAACTGTTCACGTGGTTAGTGCAGCATAAAAAAATTATAACCTGGGAAAACCTTAGGAAAAGAGGGGTGTCCGGTCCATCTAGATGCCAGCTATGTGAATTACAAGAAGAAACTATGGATCACCTAGTTAACTTCTACCCATTCACATCCACCTTGTGGAACTGGGTAGCTCCAATATTCAGACAAATAGATAGGGACATGGGCAACATTACTAGAACTTTGAAGAAATGGAGGAAAAATTTCTCTGATAATGAAATAATAAACAAATCTTGGGCTTTAGTTCCAAGCTTTCTAATCTAGGATGTTTGTAAAGAACGTAACAACAAAATTTTCAAGAACATGAAAGGTTCTTCCCAGAGCATCATGGCTCAGATTTTAAGACAACCCAATGAGACGGTAGGAACCCTCATTAAAAACCCCCCTGAGGACCAACCAAAAGATACAGATGTGCAGATACTACTACATTTGGGTCTTAAGGGGCTTGTCCCATAGGGCAAAAACATGAATGTAAGTCATATACTAACTAATAAGGATTTCTAGCAACCTTCCCCTCAGGGTTTTATGAAATGCAATATAGATGGGGTCTCAAAAGGAAACCTAGGTATGGCTAGGTATGGAGGAGTTATAAGAGATGAAAAGGGTTTCATAAAAACCATCTTTCATAGTCATTTGGGGAAAGCCACTAATAATATGGCAGAGCTCATGGCCCTTGAGAAATTCCTAGAAATCTTGAGGGACTCAAATCTTCATAGTACCATATTTGAAGCTGATTCTGAATTGATCATTAATTCGGTCAAGAAAATTTACTATGGCTCAGCTCTAGATAAAGTATCGAGACATTGGCAACTTCTGCAAGTTTATCAATGGATTCAATCCCACATGAAGAACATGAGAACCCTTAGTTTTACTCATGTTCGCTGAACAACCAAAAAATTATTGGATATATTAGCTAATGAAGGTGTACTCTGTGTTAAGAGCAATAAAAAATATGACTGGATAGAGACCCCCCAAGGTAGATTGAGGGAACAGTGTCTTAGATAGGCAAATGTAGATAGGGAGTTCTATCAGAGTATGGGAAACTAGTAGGAGGTAGACTAATGGAAACAAATAAATTTTGGTCTATACGATGATGTAGTGCATGGAAATATGCAGACCAAGATATCTAGTCTTCAGGCAGGAATATGTACCCAGAATGCTACAAACCCAAATTTCTTGGGAACGAGTCGATATATAGGACAAGTCTTTTTATGAAAATGAAATTCACTAAAGATCACCTATGAATTAGCTATGTTGGGAGCTTAGTTAATGTGCTAGAAGATAGGCAAAATAGAGGCAATCCTAGGAATTTCGAATGGAAATTAGCAAGGCGGTTACCATGCCAAACAGACCGAAAATTAACTTAAGTTGTTTCTTTATTACACTTCGGGTCCGAGGGAATTGTTAATTACCATGCAAGTTACTCAGTAAGGTTTGGATCAGTGGATTTCAGGCGGCTTACATGCTCGAGGGTTATCCTCCTAGGCTGACCCGAAATATTTATAGTTTTGTCTCTATAGCCTTGTCAGGTCTGATTCAAAGCTTAAAGGTTTTGCATGTTAGATTTCTAAAATAGATCCTCGACCATAAGATCTTCGGAGGTGGACCTCATGGTCTTGGAAAAAGATTGAATTATGGAGGTCACAAGGTAATGTTTTGTGGGCCCTTAGCTCCAATTTTGGGCCTTTGGCTCAGCTTCCAAGTCTTTGTGTGGCTCGATAACTTTATGGCCCACATCTCCTTTGGGTATGTTGTACTTTATGTAATTTGTTTTTATGATATAACTAAATAGAAGGACCGACTCTTGCTTCAGCAAAAAAAAAATGACTTCCTTCCTTAGAACTTAACGCAAGGCATTTTAGAAAAATTAAATATTTCAAAATAATTAGAATTCCTTGGCTGCCTCATCTAACAGTGATCAATGAAACCCCTCCTAAACAGTTATCATGGCGCAACATTCGTGTTAGGATCCCAACGAATGACTATAACAATACTCTCATATGTCTTCCATAATGATAAGAAACTAAATGAATTATATTGTGAAAAGGAGTTCTAAAATATTTCAGCCATACCTAAGCCATAACGCAGATATCTAAAAAGGGCTTAGAATTCTATTTTAAAATTATCTTTGTGGCTTGTTCAGTACAGGAAAGTGAAGGATTGGGCATAACACTATTTTATTTATGACTTAGTTTTAGGTAAATTGAGGACCAGTTTTTGCACAAATATATCATTGCAATGGGCAAGAGTGAATGAAAGTAGTTAATGACCCTCTAGGGAACTCATACCTAAGGCATACAATAGAACAACAAGTGCCTTAGGTCTCTTAATTATCACATAAATGATCTACAATCCTGCAGTCAAGGTGATCACTCATTTGATGATTAAAAACTGAGGTGACAAGTCCTAACTCTTCAAAAAAATAGAATAGAAGAGTGAGCAAAGGAATAAATTGTTGTAGCTACCAAAAGGTTCATTTCCCTTCTTTCAAATCTTGTAAAATGATAAAACTATCTAGGGAAAATTCACATTACTATCTGGAGGTTAGAACATGCTAAAGCCTCCACAAACAAATTACAAGAGATATGCTTGATTCATTTTTTACTCTAAGATAAGTTGTTTTGATATTTATTTAGACTTAAGTTTTTTTTTGTTCCTATTGTTCAGTTTTGTTCCTTTCACTATAGGTAATTTGAGGCATTGTTTTATTATCTACAAGAACAAAAGTTAGTTAGTCATATAGGCCAAAAGAAGGTCTATAATTCTTAAGGCAGTCCTTGATTAGATTTGACTTTTAAGTCTATTGCATTTTCATTCAAAATCATATGACTCTTGCACTAACATACGTTTATAGGATCTATTTGACAACTTTGTTTGTAGGTAAAGGTAATAAATCTTGGTTTGGGCTTATTTATTGTTTTCTTTTGGGAATTGGGTTTGTTGGATATTTTCTCTCACAGGTACAATAAGTCTACAACTTCTTTTGGTTTGACACCACGATTCCAGATATTTAAGGGAAGAACACTGAATTAGTATGAGAAGAATATCAAGGTTCAGTGAGCAACATAAAGAATAAGGAAGTAGTATAGTCCACCCTATAGGTTTTAACCTCATACATAAATTACCTACATATAATTCTAGAACACATAAAATAAACAATGCGAGAGCATAACACATAAAACACATATACATAGAGATTTTCCCCTAGATCCCAAAACCAGGACTACGAGCTTTATTTTTCATTACATTCCTTCCAATGCTATAATAAATATTTATACATACTGAAGCATCCAATACCATGGACCGACAACCATCGCGTGAAAAACCATGGACCGAAAACCATCGCGTGCAATACCATGGACCAAAAACATGCACAAAACCATAGGTAGGTACACCCAACCTAATATAAGGTCCAAAACCAAAATTTTCCATCACGCTACCCCTGACCCCATAGAATGTGGTTACCTACAGTCCTCAAACCCCCTGTGACTCTCCTCGCTATGCAATCGGCACAACGAAGGGGGGGCTCCGCCCCCATTCAAACCCCCCAGTTAACTACATGGGCTAGTCATGGAAAGAGTATAATAGAACCCAATATTCTCCCACTTGTTTTTTTCTTTCCACAGGGGGCCACAAGAGAGCTTAATCATTTATCTAGCCCTACAATGTCCATTTTTTCTCTACACCAAGAGAACTTCTCAGAGCTCATAGATTTTGTCAATGCATCTACAATATTCTTCAAAGTGTCCACCTTTACCAGCAACACCTTTTTGTCTTCTATCATATCCCTCACAAAGTGATACTGAACATCAATGTGGTTTGTCTTTGAATGATATGCAGGGTTATTTGCCAAGAAAATTGCACTTTGGCTATCATAGTCTATCCTTATAGCTCCCTGTACTAACCCCATACTTGAACAAAATCACTGCAACCAAATTGCTTCCTTGCTTGCATGAGTGGTTGCCATGCATTCTGCCTCTGTAGTTGATACTGCCACTATAGATTGTTTCTTACTCATCCAACTGACTGCACCTCCAAATAGGTTAAACACATACCCACTTGTAGATCTTCTTTGATCCAGATCTCCAGCCTAGTTTGCATCAAAAAAGTGATGAATATCCAACACTTTGTCCAATCCTGGTCTTCCTTGGTGGCACAAACCATAATCACTAGTGCCACACAAATATCTGAAAACTCGCTTCACTGTTGTCCAGCAGTTTTGACATAAACCTACTGAATACTCCCACTGCATGTGTAATGTTTGGTCTATTAAAGACCATCGCATACATCATGCTACTGAATACACTTGCATATGGAACATGGGACATGTCCTCTTCCTCTTCTTGTGTCTTGGGACACTATTCAATAGATAACTTTACACCTACAGGATTAGGAACCTTCACCAATTTACTATCCTACATATTAAATCTCTGCAATATTGTCTTGACATACTTCCTCTGGTTTAACCAGAGCTTCCTCTTTGTCTGATCTCTTTTAATTTCGATGCCCAACATATAGTTTGCAGCACCAAGATCTTTCATGTTGAATTTTGAGGACAAATGGGTGTTCAAATCCTAGAAAATTTCTTTGCCACTTCCAACCAGCAACATATCATCCACATACAAGACCAGATAAATAACATGATCACCAATTAATTTAAAATATAGACAATGATATTCTTTTCTTCTAGTGAAGCCAAGTCCCCGTATAAATGTATCAAATTTCTAATACCACATCCTTGGTCACTGTTTAACCTTTACATAGACTTCTTTAACTTGCATACTAGTTCCTTATTATCCTTCACCGCAAAGCCTTCATGTTGCTTCATGTAGATCTCCTCTTCTAGATCCTCGTGAAGAAATGTTGTCTTTGCATCCATTTGTTCCACCTCAAAATCAAAAGAAGCAGGAGTAGATAAAAGTAATCTAATAGAATTTACCTTAACAACAAGAGAAAAAATATCACCAAAATTAATTCCCGGCACTTGGGAATAACCTTTCGCTACATACTGAGCTTTGTATTTCTCCACCTTTCCTTTTGCATTTGTCTTCTTGAAAACCCATTTTCTACCAATGTTTCCTTCCAGCCAGCAACACCACCAAATCCCAAGCCTCATTTTTGTGCAAAGGTGCCATTTCATCAACCATGGGCTCTTTCCAAAGTTTTCCATCCTCTGAATCTACTGCTTCCTTCACATTTTTGGGATCATCATCAGTAATAGATAAAGAGAAATTTGAAGAAAAAGAAGATGGACTATACCTTTTTGCATGCCTTCTTTCTCGAACTGATCTTCTCACACCTGGAGTTTGTCGCTCTTCATCTTCTGATTCCTCCTCTGATGTAGAGTCTGATTTTTCCTTCTTTAGCTCAAACTCTATCTTCTCATGTTCCTTTGGTTGGACTTCATGTTTAATAACATCTTTTACCTCTCTGAACACCACGTCTTGGCTATACACAACCTTCCTTATTACTGGGTTCCAAATCTTATAACCCTTTAAACCATCCTTATACCTAATAAAGATGTACTTTTCAGATTTACTATCCAACTTGGTTCGTTTCTCCTTTGGAACATGTAAATATGCATCACATCCAAATACCCTCAGATGTAAAAGAGATAGTTTCTTTCCAATCCATACCTCTTGTGGAGTCTTGTCCTCCAACACTGATGAAGGTGATCTGTTGACTAGGTAACATGTTGTCGCCATCGCCTCTGCCCAAAATTCCTGTCCTAACTCGACATCACTGAGCATGCTTCTTGCCCTTTCCATAAACGTATTTTTCATTCTTTCTGCAACTCCATTTTTATCAAGTGTGTATGGAGGAGTCTTCTCTCATGATATACCACACTTCTTATAGAATTCTTCAAATTCCTTACATCAACATCTCCACCGTTATCTATTCTCAACACCTTTATCTTCTTCTCTACCGGGTTTTCTACCAGAGCCTTAAATTATTTAAACCTATCAAAGAATTCATATTTCTTCTTAAGGAAATATATCCATCTATTCCTTGATATTTCGTCTATAAAGGATACATAGTACACAGACTTACCCAATGATGGAAAATTCATTGCTCCAAACACATCACTTTGCACAAGCTCTAATATTTGTTTCTCCCTCTTACCACCAAAGGGGAAACTCACACGATTATGCTTCTCATACGCACAAGTTTCACAGAAATCAAAATCCAAAGAGCTATTACTCATACCTTATACCATACCTTTACCATGAAGTATTCTAAAGCCCTTCTCTCCAATATGTCTAAGCCTTTGATGCCACAACTTGGTCTTCTCTCCAGAGACCACTAGATTTTCTACTGCACTTTCAGGAACCACAAAACCGTCGCACCCATCAACAATAGTGCTACCTTGCAGCTTGTATAGAGTTCCCATTTGAACTCCCCACATAAATACCAGTTCCCCCCAAACCATCTTACAGGTATTCTTCTCGAACACTATTTTTACACCTTCATCATCCAACTTGCTTACAAAAATCGGATTTCTGTTTAATGCAGGGATATGTAGAATGCCCGAAAGTTTTCTTACCCTTCCACCTTGCAACTTAAACTTTACGTTTCTGTGACCAACGATTCTAGCCTTCCTATCACCCCCCAAGAAGACATCACTACCATCATATTTCTCATACTTGCAGAACGACTCTCTATGGGGAGTGAAGTGAAAGGATGCACCTGAGTCAATCAACGATGCCTTGTGATATACATGTGTTATTGAAGAAGACAAGTACACATCCCCACCTTCATTTGAGGTGGTTTTTTCCTCTACAGAAGGGGCATCATTAGATCCCTTTCCTTTATCATGATTTTTAGATTTTCAGCCCCTTTTGTTGTTCCGTTCCTTTCCGTATTTCCAGCACACCACCTTTACACGTTTTCTTGGAGATTTGGATCTCGATGACTTATTTTTGTTTTTGTTCTGGGACCATCCTCGTACAAACAAGGCATCACCATTTTGGGTCTCCATATTTTTCCGTCTCATTTCCTCCGTCAGCAAGGATGAGACTATTTCATCAAACTGCAAGGCAGTTGCATTGCTACCTATTGCAATAACGATATTATCCCATGAATCTGGTAGAGAACATAACAAACTAATGAACTTATCTTCATCTGAAATTTTAATATCAACAGATGATAACTGACTTACCACTGTATTAAATGCGTTCAAATGCTCTATCATTGAGTCTCCATCCTTCATCCTCAGGTTATACAGCTTTTTCCGTAGGAACAGTTTATTCACCAGAGACTTAGATTGGTATAAAGTCCCTAACTTGTACCACAAAGCCTTCATCGTAGATTCCCTTGATACATTCAGCAATACTAAATCTGAGACACAATCATATTGTGATCTTTGCCTTCCGATCCAACTTCTTCCATCTTCATTGGACACTCCTGTTGATTTAGTACCTGGATCTACCGTGATCCACTAATATTTATCCACCAATAGATCCTCCATCTTTAGTTTCCACAACTCAAAACTTTGACCATTAAATTTCGCGATCTCTATCTTTCCACTGCTTGCCATCTTCATTCACCACCAGAATCAATCTCGTAGAACTACCATTGAATAGGGTCAACCATAGGCCCAAGCAAAACCCCTCAGTAGTAAAGGCGTCCCCTTGAAGCCAAAACAACTTTGATACCAAATGTAGGTTTTAACACGGAATAGAAATTACCTGCATACAATTTTAGAACATAGAAAATAACAATGTGAGAGCATAACACATAAAACACATATACACAGAGATTTTCCCCTGGATCCCAAAATCGGGACTACCAACTTGATTTTTTAGTATGTTCCTTTCAATGTTACAATACATATGTATACATGCCAAAGCATCCAAAACCATGGACCAAAAACCATCACGTCCAAAACCATGGATCGAAAACCATCGCATCCAAAACCATGTGCAAAGAACATGCACAAAACCATAAGTAGGTCCACCCAACCTAATATAGTGTTCAAAACCAAAATTGACTGGGGCGCTGCCCCAAACCCCATAGAGTGGGGTTACCTACACCCCTCAAACCCCCTGTGACTCCCCTCACTACGCAATCGACACAATGAAGGGGGGGATCCGGCCCTTCTAACTGCCCATTTAAATAAGTGGGCTAGTCGTGGAAAGAATATAACACAACCAACACACCCGCTATAACAAGGTTCGTCATCAACATAAATGAAACTTTTTGTCAAGTCTTGTAAGCATTGTAAATAGTTTTTTCTAGAGTCCCTTTTTATCAATTGATGTCAAACAATATATATCATTGTAACTGTAAAAAGTTTGTGTCATTTGCTAGAGTTGAAGAAGGAAAATGTTCTCTCGGAGAAGGGATTTGGTTTTTTGTTTGGAAAAGGGTTGTTAGCTTGTTAGGACAAAGGTTTAGGTCCTAGGGTGTCAGTTAGTGAAAGAAAACCACTGTAATATAATTGTAATAGTGATCATCATCCCTGGTATAAGAGTCCACAATTTTGTATTTAATTTTTTTCTTTATAGGGTGGTAGGGTAGTGCTAGGTAGAACAATGATGTCACCTTCAATTTTGGGCTTATAAACACTTCAGGGTGGTATCATGGTGCTAGGGTGAGTTGTGGCTTGCCGGGGTGTTAGGACAGCCTTTCAAAGGACTGCTGATAAAACCAGGGTTTTGGGGCATCCTTATAGTGGGAGCTTGAGAAGAATGATTTTCTAGTATTATAGGAATTTGCATATTTCCTTTCATTTGGGGCTGAAGATTAAAGAATTTATTAGAAAAAAGTTCAGTTGTTTCTTACCCAGAGAGGGTTTTTCTCGTAAACAACTTGTGCCTACTATCTCTTTCTTTCTGCAATGTTGTTTACTACTTTACTAAATAACTAAAATAATGTTAACTATTAAATAACAATCTAAAACTATTAATTAAGGATAATTTCTAAGAAATAATAATTCACCCCCCTCTTAGTATTTCCAACAACTGGTATTAGATCAGGTTCCTTCACTAGCAGTTTAACAACTAGAAGGATATCATGGAGTACACCAAGAATAGAGTTCCTTTTTTAGTGGATATCATTGTGCACTATGGAGAGGAAGGATGTAGGTTCATTTACTTGCACAAGGATATGAAGTTTGGGAAATAGTCAAACGGGTCTATACTTCAACACTGGATGAACAAGGTAAGAAAAATTTCATATATGATGCCAAAACCAAGGATATTATTATAAGTGGGCTCACTTAATCTGTCAATGTTAAGTTATTGGGTTGTAAAACTACTAAGGAACTATGAGAGAAGCTTCAAAACATATATGGAGACTCAAAGGTCAAGGAAGAAAAACTTGAAACTTGTGGAGCTCAATTTTAACAACTAAGTATTAAAGAAGATGAGAACATTGTAGCTTACCTTCAATGTGTAGATGATGTAACAAATTCCATGGAATGATTAAGAGAACAACCAGATAAAAATGTCATAGTTTGAAAGGTCCTTGAAACTCTTCCAACAAGATTTAATACTAAGGTTTCTGTCTTAGAAGAAAGATCATATTTAAGCAACCGTAGTATGGATGAGCTACGTGGGATACTTACAACTTATAAAATGAGGATTGAAGAGGAAGATGGTTCATATAATATAGAAACTACATTCAAAACATCCAAGAAGACTAGGAAAGGAAAACATGTATCTAATCCAAGATCTATCCAATAGAAAGAAGTGGATGAAGAAGAAGAAGTTTCATATGAATAATTTTCCTAAATTACAAGGAAGGTGAAAAGATGAGCATGTAAGTACAATTGAAAAATTTCATTAATATGTTTCTGGTGAGATTGGTCATTTTGTATCTAAGTTTCCTCATAAGAATGAAGCATTTATGAAAGGAAATAAGGGTCAAATAAATCTCAACAAGCAAGGTAAAATAAAGGGTTTAAGAAAAATTTCTTCTCCAAAGAAGAGAGTTTCTCATTTAAAGAAAAGAGTAACATTGATGAAGAAACCAAAGAAAGAGTATTATTTATGGCTAAGAAAAACAAGAAGGAAGTACCCAATCAAGAAGAATAAATGTTTGAAATCAAATCTCAAAATGAAGTTGTCAAAGTTATAAAAGAACTCAAAGCAGAAAGGAAAAATGTGAATTATCTGGAAGCCAAATTTAAGGAAGTAAAAGAACATGCGAAGAACACCAAAATAGGGAATGAAGAAGAAATCATTAGCCTCAGAGTATACTTCAAGAAGCCAAAATAATTTAAGAATCACTCAATAATGAGTTAAAAGAAAGCAACAAGGCAAGGGAAGAACTAGAAGTTGAAATAGTCTCTTTATGAAAAGAACCAAAAACGAGAAATGTTCTGAAAAAATTGCAAATAGATATAGAACCTTGGATGAGCTCTTTAGAAATCAAAGGCCTTACAGTAGTCATAAGACTGCTCTAGGCTACAAAGAAACATTTGAAAAGGGTTCAATCTACTCTATGAAAGAAATTGAAAATATATAAGAAACCTATGCAAAAGCTATTAAAGGATCTATCAAGTAAGGAAGCTGCCTAGCATAACCACAAATTCAAGATATGCGTGAAAGCTCTTGGTGAATGATTCCAAGAAGAAGGATTCCTCTTAGGTATCAAACCATATTTCATGGATTTTTTTTATTCATATGGAAGGTTTGGACATAAAGCTCTAAATTTTCATACTTACTGTTGGAACAAAAGAAACTTTGGAAGACCCCTTAGGAATGGTTATCCTATAAGTTCACAAGAAACTTTAAGAAAACTTCACAACATGTTTGATTACTTAAGGGATGGACCATAATGTTATAAATGCAACAATTTTGGACATTTGACTAAAAATTGCAAGTTTACTACTCCCCCAAGAGAATCACAACAAAATCAAAATGAACAAGTCTAGAAGAAAAAAACTAAAATATGCAATCTTACCCTAAAATCTCGAAGAAAAATGAATGTTTAGTATGTTGATAGTGGTTTCTCAACACATATTACCAAAGGCAGCATTTAATTTATATCTCAAAAATAAGGAAGCGATGGAATAGTATCTTTTGCAAATGATGGATCTGCAAATGTTCTAGGAACATGCACTGTAAATATTGGAAGCAAGGATGCTATAACAAAATATGTGCTTCTTGTTGAAATTATGAATCATAGTCTATTGAGCATAGGTCAAATGTGTGATCAAGGACATTAAATGTTATTCAATTCAAAGAAATTTGAAATAAGAAGAGTAAAATTCGTCCAACTAGTGGTTATTGCAACTAGAACTCCAAACAACATATACCCTTTGGATGAGGTTATTAATGATTGATTCAAGGAAAAAGAAGACAACAGATGGATCTGGCATAAATGGATGGGACATATAAAATTTTACAATCTTGTTAGAAAAAACAAAAATGAATCTATGAGAGACGTGCCACTGATTTCAAAACTAAACAACACTATATGGGAACACTGTAGGCATGGAAAATAGAAAAAAATTGAATTCAAGATGAAATAACACTTCACATCAAAACCATTGGAATTGATAGATACTAATATATGTGAACAAAGTAAGACTAAAGGTATGAATGATGAATTATATCTTATGTTAATTATTAATGATTCTACTACGATGACAACAATTATTTTTTTAAAGAAAAAGTCTAAAGCATTCAATTTTTTCAAGATATATAAGGAAATGGTTGAGAATGAAACTTATCCGAAGATTAAATGCTTAAGATCTGATAATTGTGGAGAATTTACTTCCAAAGAATTTAACATTTCTGTGAAGAAGATGGAATAAAAAGACAATTTTCAATAGTCAAGAAACCTCAACAAAATAGAGTTGTCGAAAGGAATAATATAATTATACAATAAATGGCTAGAAAAATGATAAATGTTTGAAGATTGAATGACAAATTTCGGGTTCAAGTAGTTGATACGACTGTATATTTATTGAATAGACGTTTTCTTAGGAGTAGTTGTGATATGACTCCAAATGAAATATGGGGAGGAAGACCAACAAATGCCAAAAAAATTAGGGTATTCGGAAGCAAATGCTACATTAAAAGGGAAGATAAAAAAATATGAAAATTTAATTCTCCAGTAGATGAACACATCCTTTTTGGGTAGTCACACAAAAAGAAATCCTGTAGATGTTACAATCAAAGGCTTAACCAAATAAATGAAAGTGTTAATGTAACATTTATTGAATATTGTGGCCCAAAAATTTAACAAGAAAGCTACTCTTCAAGAAAATAAGAGATACAAGAGATAGGACAAGAAAAGATCAAAGAATAAGTATGAGAACAAGCATAATAGAATAAGGAATGAACTACCAACCAAGAAGATAGAAGAGAGAAACAACAACTTGAACAATAATCACCCTCAAAGACGCCTAAAGAATGGTATCAAAAGAATCATTCTTCAAGTCAAATCGTTGGGGATATCAATGGAGGCAGATGAAATAGAAGAAACAGATAGATTCATGTACCTCAACAAGGCCTTCTTGCTCTCTTAGCTACTTTTGAGCCAAACAATTTGAAGAATCTAGTCAAGATGAACATTGGGTAGCTACTATGAAAGAAGAATTGAATCAAATTGAGAAGAATGATACTTGGGAATTGGTCCGACAACCAAAGGATAAAAATTTCATTGGCACAAAACGGGTTTCCACAAACAAGCTAAATGAGGATGGATAGGCTACTAGGAACAGATCAAGGTTGGTATGAAAACGATATGCACACGTTGAGGGAATCAATTAAAAAGAAATTTTTTCTGTTGTTCCTAGAATGAAAGCTACTAGGATCTTCTTAGATTATGCATGTTTAAGGAAGATAATAGTTTATCAAATGGATGTGAAATCAACATTTCTAAATGGAGGATTAGAAGAAGTATATATAGAACAACCCGAGGGATTTTCACTAACCAACAAGAAGGATTATGTTTGCAAGGTAAATAAGGCATTGCATGGTATCAAATAAGCACCTAGAGCTTGGTATGCATGTCTTGACAAGTATTTGTGAAAACAAGGATTTAAAAAGGGAAGTACTTATAGCAACCTTTATGTAAGAAGTGAACATGATAGCCTAGTGATCATTCAAGTATATGTGAAGGATATAATATTTTGAAGTGATGATGATAAGTTAAGAAAGAAGTTTGCATTATATGTGTAAGGGGAATTTGAGATGTCATTACTTGGTGAGTTAACATAACATAATTTTTGGGACTCAAGATATCTTAGTAAGACAAGGGAATATCTATCTGTCAAACCAAATATATCAAGGAAATGTTGAAGAGATTTCAAAATGGAAGATTGCAAGCCAGTTATCACTCCAATTATGACAGGTTGCAAGTTAAGCATTGATGATTCATCCAAAGATGCATATAAAAGCATGTATATATCTATGATTGGTAGTTTTTTGTATGTAATAACTTCTAGAATAGATGAGATGCAACTAGTTGGATAGGTAGTATGATTTCAAGTAGCACCAAAATAATCCCATGTTGTTTCCATGAAAAGGATCTTTTGATATCTCAAGGGAACAATAGAATATGTATTATGGTATCCTAAAGGAAATGTTTTAACCATTGCAACTTATAAAAATGTTGATTGGGAAAGAATTTTTGATGATCACAAAAATAATAGTGGAGTTGACTTCTATCTAGGTTGTTTTCTTGTTTCATGGTTGAGAAAGAAGCAATATTCAAACTCCTTATCCATGACAAAAGATGAATACATAGTTGCAACGAATTGTTGTACAAAGGTCCTTTAGATGAAACAAACCTTGCAAGATTTTAAAGTGATGTTTGATGAGCCCATTCAAATATTCTGTGATAACACCAACACCATAAGTATCTCCAAGAATCTTATGATACATTCAAAAATGAAACAAAATTCATGTAAGGGAGAGTTTCCATTTTCCATTGATGAAAAAGGAGGAGACAAAGTGTTAGGAAAGTTAGATGCATGATGTCATGGTGAGTTATGATCTCAGCGGGGTACATGTGTTACAATAAATGCCAAAGGAGGATATTTTTAATAGGTGTTTGTTAATGATGTCAACCCAAGCTGTACCAGGAACTACCCTAATCTTCATATGTAAATTTGGCATGTAAATTTGTGGTTTCTCGTATCAAAACCACTCTAATTGGTTTCTCCTCAAAATTATATTTTTGATGATATATGGTGCCCCACGCAGTTCTTTATGATTTGAATGATATTTGAAATTTGAAGACCCAACTTTTCGGGCTAAAACCCCAAGGAGTAGTGATATGATACCTTATCATTAATTTAAGGGTTTGATCTGCTCATCCAGAGAATGTTATCTCCTCTGAAGAACTAAAGGTACTCAAAAAAATAAGAATTATAGTAGAGAAATTTTATCCATTTATGGTTGTTAATATATGACAACGATTCTCACCGCAGTCTCATTGCGTATCAGTGACTATCTTAACAAATGCACCAAGCCAATCATTGAATTCACAATATTGGTAGGATCAAATGCACTAACCCAATAATTGACTTCAAATTCTAGTGGAATTGAAAATATTTCTAGGTAAGATCAATGACACAAATATTAAATAGGGTCCTTGAGGGTTTTATAGTTTTAATTTAAAAATTCAAGGACATCAACGCCTGACTTCCTTAGAACTTAAGGGAAAGCATGTTAGAAAAAAATTATTTCAAAATAATTAAGATTCCTAAGTTTCCTCCTCTAATAGTTATCATTAAAACCACTTCTAAACATTTATCATAGCACAATGTTCATGTTAGAATCCCAATAAATGACTATAAAAGAGCTCTCATAGACCTTCCACAATGATAAGAAACTAAATGAATTATATTGTGAAAAGGAGTTCTAAAATATTTCGGCCATCCTTGAGCAATAACACAAATATCCAAAAGAGGGCTTAGACTTTTGTTTTAAAATTACCTTTGTGGCTTGTTCCAAATGTTGCAAAAGGAGAAAATTATATAGGGAAAATTCACATTACTGTCTGGAAGTTAGAACATGCTAAAGCCTCCACAAACAAATTACAAGAGGTATGTTTGATTCATCTTCAAATACGAGGTAAGACATTTCTATATTGATGTAGATTTAAGTATTTATGCAGTCCTATTGTTAGGTTTTGTTCCTTTTGTTGTAGGTGTTTTGAGTCATTGTTTTACTACCTACAAGATCAACAATTAGTCAATATTCTAGGGCAGCAAAAGGTCCAAAATTCTTAAGGAAGTTCTTGACTAGATTTGACCTTTAAGTCTATTACATTGTGAGTCAAAATCATATGACTCATACACTAACATATTCCTATAGGATCTATTTGACAACTTTGTTTTGCAGGTAAAGGTAGGAACTCTTGTTTTGTGTTTATTTATTTTTTCCTTTTAGGAATTCGGTTTGTTGGATATTTCCTCTCACTGGCACAATACGTCTAAAATTCTCTTGGTTCAGCACTATAATTGTAGATATTTATGGTAAGAACACTAAAGAAGTAAGAGTAGAATATCAAGGTTTAGTGAATCCTATAGCTACTATGAGAGCAACATCAGGAATATGCATGAAGTATTGTCCACCCTCTACAATAAGGTTCGTCATCAATGCCAAGGACAATTTTTGTCAAGTCATGTAAGCATTGAAAAGAGTTTGTTCTAGAGTCCCTTCTTATCAATTTAAATCAAACAATGTATATCATTATAATTGGAAAAAAATATGCCATTGCCTAGAGTTGAAGAAGGCAAATTTGTTTTGTGAAAAGGGCTTTGGTTAATTGTTGTTGGGACAAGGGTTATTAGGTTGTCGGGACAAGGTTTTAGGTTCTAGGGTGTCAATTAGTCAAAGAAAATCATTTTAATGTCATTGTAATGTGGATCATTGTCCTTGGTACTAGATTCCACACTTCTGTATTTAATTTTATTCATTATAGGGTGGTAGGGAGGTCCTAGGTAGGTGAATGAAGTCACCTTCATGTTGGGACCTATGAACACTTGAGGGTGATAGGATGGTGCTAGGGCGAGTTGTGGATCGGTAAGGTGTTGGGGAATCATTTTAGTTGACTACTAATAAAACCAAGGCAATGGGGCATCCTTCTAGTGGGAGTTAGAGAATAATTATTTTATAGAGTTCTAGGAAGTTGTAGCTTTCCTTTTAGTTGGGGATGAAGGTTAAAGAATTTATTAGAAAAGTGTTTAGTGGTTTTTTACTAGGAGGGTGCTTTCCACCTAGAAATATTGTGCCTATTGTCTCTATCTTTCTTCATTGTTGTTTACTACTTTAGTAAATAACTGAAATACTACTGAGAAATATCTACTACTCTCAAAACATTAATTAAGTGCTAATTTCTAATAAATACTGATTCACCCCCCCACCCTTTAGTATTTCCAACACAATACAATGGGAGATGGA
Source organism: Pinus taeda (assembly GCA_000404065.3). Classification (NCBI taxonomy): domain Eukaryota; kingdom Viridiplantae; phylum Streptophyta; class Pinopsida; order Pinales; family Pinaceae; genus Pinus; species Pinus taeda. The sequence continues at coordinate 380,869 of APFE031260432.1, forward strand.
TACCAAGGCACACCCAAGGAGAGTATTAAAAAATGGTGGCATCAAGGAGATAATATTTAAGTATATTCCATGTATAGATTGCAATAGAAGCTTAGATACATAAAAATCCAAATCAAATATTGGAATAAGGAAAAATTTCAAAACATTCTTCATACTAAAGAGGAACTCAAATCCTAGATGGAAGCTCTCCAACAATAATAAATAGTTAAAGGAAAATTCATTGAGCTAATAGTTGCAAAAACACAAGCCCTCGCATAGTTTGAAAAGTGATGCTAGTAGGAAGAGATCCTCTCGAAGAAAAAATCATGCAGTCAATCGCTAACGAATGGGGAACAATTTTTTTTTTCAAAACTCATTGTTACAACATAGGCACCACAACTGAATAACTTTTTCATATTTCAGGTTTCTACGATCTTCATATTTGTGCAAATCATCTTTCGGATTCATCTTGCATTAGGTTTGTTGTTATGATCAACATTTCGAACCAGCAATAGTGGTTCATCATCAGGATGAGAAAGATTTATGAAAGGCTGGTCTATTTTTTAAATCAATAAATAGATGTTTGAGATGCACAACTAACATTAATCTTAAATATTGTCAATTTAATTATTAAATTAAAGTTTTATTATTTTTTAAAAATACCATTAAATTCATATAAATTAATTAATAAAATTTGTATATTAAATATATTTCATTCAATTTGATTATTATACTTATTTTTATTCTTAATTGTAAATTAATTAATAAAACTTTTACTTTTTAAATTATAATTCATTCAATTGATCTTTATTATAATAGTTTTATTCTTATTGTATATTTAATTAATAAAAACTTTATTATTTAAATATAATTTATTTAATTTATCTTTTATAATTAGTTTTATTCTTAATTTAAGTGTAATTATTAAGTCGAAACTTATATTGTTAAATTATAATTTATTAGGACCATAATTATTTTTAATCATAATTAACTTTATTATTTTTATTCAAATATTATTAAAATTAATTATAATATGGTTATTAAAATAATATTAAAATTAAAACTTTACTAACACTCATTGTGAAATTAGTTATTGTAGTTTGAACTTTAGATGATTTTGATTATTAGATTTATCTTTTTTAATTAAGTTAAAGTTTGATTAAAGTTTTTTATTGTCATTAAAGGTTTTTAGAGGGGAAATTGTATGATTTAATATTTATTTAGAATTGATGTTTAAGTGATAATGAATTATTGTGTTGAGATTTATTTAATTAATCACTAATGAGTACTAATTAGATTTTTAAAAATGATTTGTCCTAGGGATATGATGTCAAATGAATGGTTAATGAAATGAGTAATTTTAATTAGGGAGGGGTTAGAGTGGATGATAATGTTGGAATCTAGTTCTCACTTATGGTCCATCCGTCGTCTCTATTGAGGTTATTAGGGTGCTTGCTAATTTCTATGGTTTCTCTGAATTTCCTTATGAAGTAGTGATCACTTCTAGCTAAGATGCGGGTATCTTCAATAAAAATTTGATGCCTGGTTTTATTAAAATGTTTTGCTAAAGTTGATGGTTTGGATCGATTATGTTTAATGTCAACTGAGTGTTCCTAGATTCTGGTGTTAAAGGATCTACTAGTTTCACCTACATAGGGCTTGCCACATGAGCAAGGAATTAAAGAGACACCCTTATGGCACTTAGGATCAACTTTATCATTAATCGGATTGAGTCAACTTCAGATGGTGTTTAAAGGTTTGAAGGTGGTTAAAACCATGTCCTTTTTTAAGATGTGGGATATTTTATCAGTAGTCCCCAAAATTTAAGGGAGGTTAACTTTACCTATAATATTGTAAAAATTTTTATTATTCTTAGGTCTAGTGTTTGCTTTATTCATGGCTTTAACAACTTGATGTTTGTTGTATCCATTTTTTAGGGAAACTTTTATGAGGTGTTCTTTTTCTTTTTCTAGGTGTTCCTTGGCAAAGATTCTTAGGGCCCTACTAGCTAAGGTGTTGAGGACTCCTAATTTGTGGGTTGGGTGATGATACGAGGATGCATGTAGATATTATTCGGTGTGAGTCTTTTTCTATATACTTGTTGAGATATGGAGCCATTGTCATTCCTAGTGATGAGGATATCAAGGAAGGAGAGGCTATTGTTGACCTCAACTTCCATAGCGAATTTAATGGAAGAGGATAAGCTATTTAGGTGTTGTTTGAAGGTTTCTAGGGTTTCTCTTCCATCAGGCCATATGATAAATGTGTCATCAACATATCTTTTCTACAATTTAGGTTTCAGGGGCGAAGTCATGAGGGCTTTGGTTTCAAAGTCTTCCATGAATAAATTGGCAATAATAGGGGAAAAATGCAACCCCATGGCAACTCGACATGTTTGTTCATAAACATCCCTCATAAAGCTAAAGAAGGTGGATCATAGGCAAATTTCAATTAGCTTTGATGTGTTAGGATCTGTTAATTTGCAGATAACTTCCATGGAATCATTAATACGGATATAGGTATATAGAGAGGTGACATTGAAACTAACTAAAATGTCCTTTTGATTAATTTTGATGTTCTTAACTTCTTCAATGAATTGTGTAGAGTCTCTGACAAAAGAATTAGAGTTACCCACTAGAGGTTTCAGTTTTTTGGCCAAGCGCTTTACTAGGTGGTATGTGGGCCCATTAATAATGTTTACTATAGGTCTAAAAAGGATCCCTTCCTTTTGAATTTTTGGAGCTCCATAGATTCTAGGTGTGTATGGATTGTTAACTAGGAGATTTTTGTTGTCTTGTATCTTACTTGTTTTGATTAAGTTGCATATTTTTTTGGAGATTCTGTTTAATGGGTTTTTATTGAGTTTTCTCTAGCAACCACTATTGATTAGATGATCTAACATTTTTGCTTTGTAGTCACTTTTGTTCATGATAATAGTGGCTCTTCCTTTGTTTGCTTTCAACACCACAACATCAGGGTTGGATTTCAAAGATTTGAGAACCAGATACTCATGTTTGCTGATGTTAATTTTATGGGGTTTAGATTTCCTAAGGGTGATAGAACGGTCTTGTCTGATTTTCTTCTTTATGGTATCAAGAAGGTCATTAATGCCATATTCAATGTTGCATAGAATGTCTTGAACAAGGATCTTAGGAGGCGTGATAGAGAAATTTAAACCTTTTCTTAATAAGTTGAGGATATGTTCACTTAGTTGGAGGTTAGATAGACTGATAACCAGATTGTTATTATTATTCTTAGGGTTATTATTATTGTTATTTTATGAAATAGGTTTAGTATTATTTGGGTGCTCTAAAGGGGTTTTGTCAATTGTGTTTGTGTTATTAGGTGGAGAATCGCAAGTGATGTTTTCCATGAAAGTATTAATAAGGGAAGTACATTTATTTATTGAATTAATAGACTGACTATAATGGTCATCTGGAAAATGGTTAGTTATGATGTGGGAAGAAATCAGTTCAGTTTTAGTGGTGGATGTTTCATGGTTTGATTGTGAGGAAAGCTGGTTGTTGGGTTGTGAGGGAGAGGGGAGCAGAATGTTATATCTAGGTGGTGTGGGCTAGAGTAGAGGCGTGGATTTATTGGATTGTGAGGAATGCAGGTTGAGCTGTTTTGGAGGGGGTGGAATATTTGATTGCATGAGATGGAGCATAGGTGCAAATGAGGCAGGATGGTTATTGAATTACATAGCAGAGAGGAGAGGGATGTCAGTTGTAGGTCGTGTGAGATGGAGCATGAGTGTGGATGCATTTGATGGGAAATGGCTGGATTGCGAAAGTGTTAAATGCATGGAGGATGGATTGTGTGATGTGAGAGTTGTTGCTGATCTGGGTTGTGAGAGTTGGAGCCATGATGTAGATGTGTGCGATGGGAGTTGTGTGGGAGAGGTGATCGAAATTCTAGATCTAGGTAGTGTGGGTTGGAGCAGATGCGTGGAGGATGAATTGTGTGATGTGAGAGTTGCTTCTTGTGAGGGCTATAGCCACGATGTATATGAGTGTGATGGGAGTTGTTTGGATTGCAAGGATGATTCGTTGAGGGGTGTGCATTGAGTGGAGGAAAGGAGAGTGTTGTGTGACCTGGGAGGTGTGAGATTTGTTGTTGTGTAGCTATTGGGGAGCGGGTTGTCATTTGTCTGTTTATTGCTATTGTCTGTGGGTTTAGAACTGAGCCTATTGTCTAGTCTTGTGTAGGTTGGAGACTTGCAGCTAGGCGCAGTGATCTCAGGAGATGGGTTATCATTTTTAGGGAGAGAGGAGACCATCCAGCACTAGTTCTAGTTGTTAATGCCTTTTTTTGTGAGTGTATGAGATGGTGTTTCCTTGGAAGTGGACAATGAGGTTACCTAAGTATTATTTATCATTTTATCTGTATCATATTTAGATTTGGTTAATAGCCTAGTGTTTTCTGAAGACCGAATATTATTATTGAGAGAAAGATTGAGATTGATAAGAGATTTTAAGGAAGATATCCGTGATGCATTGATTTTAGAGTGAGAGATGCAATCAGACACACTGTGGGAGATCAATTTTATGTCTAGGAGTTTGGTGAATTTGTGAGATTGTCTTGTACCTATTAATTTTGGTGAATTTTCTGAGTTCGGTGAATTTACCAAAAGTTTGGAAGGCTAGAAACTTCAGGACCATGATGGCATGGCTTGAGAGCTCATCTAGTTTAAAAAAAATATTGTATCTAATATTTAACTGCAAAGGAACCTACCATTTAAAAAATCATCCAACATATACCACCCCTAATTAAACCAACGTAGAATGATGAACTCACTTGTGAGATTACCATGGAAGGTGATGAAAGTAGTGATTAAGTACCTACCAAAAACAAGTGCCTAGCCCTAACAACTTCATGGAAAAATTATTCCATGCCTATTGGACAACCATCAATCCATATGTATCATAAGAAGTTGATGAGCTGTGTCGATCCTTGTCCATCCTCAAATCTTATATGCCACCTTCATCATGTTCTTCCCTAAAAAATATAGCATTGATGAACCAAGTAGCTTTAGGACTATAGCCCTCTACAACATAGTATACAAAGTCATCACTAAAATATTTTTTAATTAGCTCAAGCCACTCCTTAGTCTTCTCATATCTCCTAGAAAAACTGGCTACATTGAAGGGAGACAAATGTTGTATGGCATCATGGTAGCTCATGTAACCATCCACTTCCTCATTGCCCTAAAAAATATTGCTATTTTTCTAAAAATAGACACATCCAATTATTTTTCCAAACAATTGTTTTCTTACTTGACCCTAATCCTCTTGGACTTTGGCTTCACCAATGATTGGATTAGCTGGGTCAAATGCCTCATTTACATAGTTTTTTCTCCATCCTTTTGAATGGATAACCAACAAACTCATTTACCATGTCCAAGAGAATCCAATAGGGAGACCCCCACTTCCCCTTCCTCTACATTCTCATAACAAAAGGTTTTGTAAAATATGTCAAAGTAGCCATATTAACTAGGAATATTAGGGGCATCCACCTCTTTGGTGAGGATATACCCATATCGCATCAATATTTGTGGATGATACCATCCATATGGGTACAAAAAAACTTCAAGAAGCAAGAAGCATTCCAAAAGTGATGGATGAGTACTCTCTCACTTTACGTATGGATCTAAATAGATAAAAATCTCAATTTTTCATTTTTAATACTCTAATGGTGGTACATACACAAATATCTAGAACAATAGGATTTAAAATCAACATTATTCCTGTAAAATATGTTAGTGCCCCCATCATATATAATTATCTCAAGCAATGTTTTTGGAAATACCTCATAAGAAAAATTAATGGGAAAACATTGAGTTGGACCTTTTTTTCACTCAACCTATCCAACCAACTAGTGCTACTCTAATCGGTTCTTCAAGTGCTTCTGATCTAACTATTTTCTATGCTCGTGGTGCCCTCCTTAATGCTAAACACAATCTATATAGTAGTATGGGACAAATTGTGCAAACCAAAGATTCAAGGAAATCTTGATTTAAGGGATCCTTCCATTATGGAAATAGTATCAAGAACCAAAATTTGGTGCCCTGGATACAAGGTGGACCTGACTTATGGAAGCTCATTTGGAAGTGAAAATATGTGAATTAAATATCACTTCAACAACTCATATGTACCTCCTTCTAGCATATATGATCCTCTATATTAAACGTGGAAAAAAAATTGATGCATCTAATCTAGCAACATTGCTTTTGGGAGATACAAGATGATGAAGTAGCATTATTTTGGGATGAGTCTTGGCAACAAATTGCCAAATTCCATGATTAGGCTAATATAGATATGTAGAGTCAAGCCATGCAATATCAAGGTAAAAATAAAGTGATGGACTATTGGAAACCACAACACCAAACCTCCATGTGGAGTAAATGACCTGCACTAGAAAAGTGGAAACATAAACCACCAAAGGCTACATGGACCACATTTTAGAAGAACTTGTAAGCACGACATATCTTGACTTCCAACCAACATGATAAAGTTTGATGAGGATAAAATTAAAGTGTAAGTTTACTATCAAAGAAACATACAACTTCGAGGTTAACATCAATTCTACTCCAAAAGATAACATATGGAGCATTATATGGAAGTGGAAAATATCTCCTAAAGGCTGCCTCTTTCTTTTGTTACTAGTTTAGGGGAAATGCCTTACTTGGGAAAACATCCAAAAAAACAACTTCATCGTCCTCTCAAGATGTTCCCTATGCTATCTTTCTACAAAATATATAGACACTCTCTTTAATGGTTTCCCATATACAACTCATCTATGGTAGAATATTGAAAATGTTATGAAACACTTTAACATAATCTCCACAAGCATCCTTCAAATGATTGAAAAGTGGAGAACTCAAGTATATAAGAACCTTATCCTTAATAGAATTTGGGGACTTTTCCCAAGATTTTTATTTTGGGCTATTTAGAAAGAGTGAATTATGAACATTTAAAATCTCTCTCATCCTCATGATCAAACATGGAATCCCATCAGGAGGAATATAAAAGAAATAATTGAAGCATACATGTGGACACAACAAGAATGGAAAACCATAGGAGTAGAGGCTCTTATTCTTCAAAGTTGGAATATTCACTTGTGAACTTCCTCATCCTTCTTTGTCTACAACATTCCAACATCCATACTTGCAACTTGAACTTTTGCCCCCAAGGATTTCCTGAAGTTAAAATTCAATGAGGTCTCAAAAGGCAACCAAGGCCAGGCAAGATTTAGAGGTGTTTCCATAGACCACCTTGTCTCACCCCTTTACATCTTCTTTGTATATATGGGGTTCGAAAAAAACAATGTATCCAAAATCAAATCTCACAAGGAAATTATAAACATTTCCATGACACAAGGCTACTCCAAACTCATTATCAAAGGAGACTCAAAATTCATAATTGCAATGATCTCCAAAATTCGCAATGTCTCCCCTACTTCCAAGGTATCACAATGATGGCACATGGAAATTTTATTACTACTGATAGTATTTGATCTCTAAACCATCCCAACAATCATCTCTTCCCATATCTAATATACAGGAAATATAATTGAAAATAAAATCACCAATTATGGATGCTCTTATCCTTATCACCCACTCTCCTCCACATGGTGTCTTGTACGTGACTCTCCTCTCAGACATGAATGTCAGAATCTAATGAAACAAGATACACATCACTCTAATGGGGTGATTAAGGTGGAAAAAGGTGGTGGTGGGGAAGAGTGTGTTTCCACCACCTAACTATCCCACAATATGGGAGGACATGGAAACACACACAAAGCCTGGAAACACCCCTTTAGAACATTAAGTTCTGCATAACATTCCAACGACTACCATAGTGCACCACCCACTAGGCCTGCTCCACATTCATTACCACAAATGGCTACCTATGTATGAAATGGATTAAAATATAGCTCTCATGAATTGGGCTGATTAATGCAATCCTATCAATCATTCAAAAATCAATGATAGGCCATCAATGGTCATCTCATTGGGATTCAACATGTAAAATAGGGATTTTCATAGCCAACATAAATGTGAACAAAATTTTCAATGGGTAAACTTAGCAAATCACATCTCGAATTCTTTGGATAGGTCCCAACTCTTGCTTGGCCGACTATAGTTAGCTGTATCTACCATTCTCCATGCCAAGCTCCATGGATTTTTCAATGGCTTACCTATGTTGCTATGCCCACGTCTAGAAGGGAAAGGCTAGAAAAACCATGTTTTTCTCTTCCTAGAATGAGGAAGATTCTAGTTTGCGTGGCACCTTTATACTTTTGGAATTCACTCATGTTACCAGACATGATGAACTTCACTCCATCTATTAGGCCAAATCAACATCACAATGACACCCTTCAGGCAAGCCCCCTTTAGATCTTGGTGGCTTGTATGCGCCTAGGTATCTTTGGATCCATTGGGTTTGTAGTTTTAATAATAATATTTGGCTTTCTTATTGTTTCTCTTCCATAGATGGTTTTGATAAAATTCTTGCTCGATGACGAGGAAGCCTAGTTAGGGAATCGAATCTCCTTCAGGAAGTCGTTACTCTCGCCACTTTTAGTATACTTACAATCTCACATCCCTATTGCTGGCCACCATTCCAAGGAAATGAGATAGAGTTCAAAGATGAGTAGCCTATTATCAGGAACGAGGCCACTAAAAAACTCTAACTCAGGCTAAAATCCTGATCGCTCACTATCGAGAGATATCCCCTCAACCAATTCAGGAAGAAATCACTTAGGTAGAACGAGAGATGTCTAGAAACCAACAAAATCTAACAAACATCGATGTGCTTGTTGAGGTGGAAGATTGGTTTTTTAATGATAGTCATATAAGGAGTAGACACAATCAGTTATGTATACAATGGATATATTGGGACCTGAAATTTCTCTTAGATAGTGTTGGTAGGTTGTAATGAGCTGAAGAATGACATCATCTCTTGTCTTTGAATGAAATGCAACATTTGATGATGGCAATGGACCATAGTCTTGCAATAATTGAATGACAAATGGGACCTCCTCCTGATCCAAGTTCCTCTCCTAGAAGAAACAAGGAACTCATCTATGTCGAGTCTACAAATTCTAAAAAATAGGCAAACATGTATATCTGCCTATTGACTTTTATTTTATTTTATGTCCTCTAATTTCAGCACTATTTATAAGAAAGGGCACTATGAGCAAACAAATTAGCGAGATGCTTTGTATTTTGGAGTAAAAAAACACTTTTATTTCTTTTGATATTTTGAAACAATTAATATTTTGTGTATTATTCTATTTCCATAGTGATAGGCCAACACATACTTCCTATACTTAGAATATAAAACTTTATTATCAAAAAATACAAATCCTTACCTCACCCAAGAAAATCTAAATTATAATAAATGTTATGAAGTTATATATATATATATATATATATATATATATATATATATAATCCATGACTTTTACAACAAATATTTTATATATAGTTGAAATATCCAAGTATATAAACAATGGATTTTAGTGCATATATTTTATATGCATGAAGTTAAAGTATGCAACCGGGATAACACACTAGATTATATATTAATAGGCATTGTGGAGAATGCTATTTACAATTTTTCATCTAAGTCAATTTAAAATCTATATTGGAATGTGTAAATGGATTCAATGCTCCAAAATATTATAGGGTATTTGGTTTGTATGTCAAATTCTCTAATTAAATTTATAAGTCCAATAATTATTTTTAAAAATATATATGATTTTTTCTCAAAATATAGAACAATTTAATTAAAACAATTTAATATGTTATGAATATAATAAAGATTGAAAAATCAGTGTAATGTTATTTCTAAAAGCTGCAAATCATGACATCTAGGACCATCAGGACGAGGAACCACAAAATAATTGTTATTACAATGGACCATTTCCTCAATGCATAAATGCAATTGGAAATATGAAGCATTGGATTAGGGTAATTTATTGATGATCACGTGACATGTGTGAATGTCTATGTTAGTAGAAAATGGACATTTAAGACAGCAATTAAGAAATATATGAGATGGACATATCGAAAGGAGATTCAGGCTTATGATCTCCAAAATTCTCAATGGCTCTCCTATTTCCAAGGTATGCCAATGCCACGGTCTAGAAATTTTGTTACAGTGAATAGTCTCTTATCTCCAAACCATCCCAGTGACCTTTTCTTCCCATATGACATACACGAAATAAAATTTTGAATAAACTCACCAATTCTAGATGCTTTGATCATGATCACCCACTCTCCTCTACATGGTTTTCTCTCCCTGTCTCTTCTATCAAACAAGAATGCAAAACTCTAATGGAACAAGATATACATCACTCGAATTGGGTGACTAAGGTGGAAAAGGGGGGGCGAATGTGTTGCTACTGCCCCACCAACCCACAAGTTGAGAGGATGTGGTAACACACCCACCTAGAGAAAATTTAATTCTTGCATAACATGTCAATGACCCTCATTGTGCACCACGAGATAGGCTTGCTCCACATTCATTACCAAAACTAGATACCTATGTGAAAAGGCATTTTGGGAGATCTCCAAAGGTATAACATGGATGATCATATAGTTATCATGAATTGGCCCGATCAATGCAATCCTACCAATCCTTCAGCATTCAATGATATGCCATCAATGGTGATCTCATTGGGATTCTACATGTCACAAAAGGATTTTTGTAGAAAACATAGATGTGAATAGCTTTATCCATAGGTGGCCTTGGCATGCCACATCCCAAATTCTTTGGTTAGGTACACACTCTTTCTCGACTAAATGTAGTTAGATGCAACTGCCATCCTTGATGCTTCACTCCATGGATTTTTCAATGACTTAGCTCTATTTTCAACCCCATGTCTATAAGGGAAAGGCTGGCACAACCATGTTGTTTCCTCTTCCTAGACTGAGTAAGGTGCCCATTTGCATGACACTTTGATATTTTGGGAATTCACTCATGTGCCTAGTCACACAAAACTCCACTCCATTTGTTAGGTAAAGCTGACAACACAACAATGCCCTCCAAGTGAGCCTCTTTCGGAGTCTAGTGGTTTGTATAGGCCTATGTATGTTTGGATTCATTGGATTTATAATTTTAATACAAATCTATAGCTTGGTTTTAGTTACTTTTCCATAGATGGTTTGAGCAATGTTTCTTTTCATCCACTAGGAGACATGGTTAGGAATCAATGCTCCGTTGGGAGCTCAATACTCTAGTTGGTTTCAAGGTGCTTATCTACAATATCTCATCCCTCTAGCTGGTTACCATTCCTAGGAAATGGGCTAGAGTTTGAAGAGGAGCAGCCTATTATTAGGAGTGAGGTCACTCTAAAGCTCAAACTCAGGCTCATTGCGCGAGAGCTTGCTACCCAGAGATAAAACCTCACCCAATTTAGGAAGAATCCCTGAGATAGAATGAGATCTCTCTAGCGAGAAACATAACCTAAAAGAAACTGAGGTGCTTGTTGAAGTGGAATATTGGGTTCCTAATGTTGATCATACAAGGGGTAGACACAATTACTATATGTATACACTGGATGTCTATTGGGACCTCAAATTTCTCTTGGGTAGAGTGCTAGTAGACCATAATGAGCTCAAGGATGATGCCATATTGTCTTTGAATAAAATGGAATGTTTCCTTATGGAAATGAAACATAGTCATGCAATAAATGAATGACAAATGGGACCTCCTCCTGATCCTATTTGCTTACCTTGCAGCAACAAGGAACCCATCTATGCCAAGGCTATGGATTTTGAAAAATAGGCATGCATGTATATCTATTAATTTAATTTAATTTTTCTTTTATGTTCTCTTGTTTTACCACTATGTAGAAAATAACCATTATATAATCCACTATGCTCAAACAACTTCAATTATTTTATATTTTGAAGTCAATAACTCTTTTCATTCATTTTATATTTTGAAACAAGTGAAATTTTGTATATTATTCAGCTGCCGTAATAATAAACCAACACATACTTCCTATTCTTGAAATATAAATTCCAATTATCAAATTATACAAATCTTTACCCAAAGAAACACTAAATTATAATAAATATTATTAAATTTATTTGAAAAGTATATAAAAGTAACTTCAACAAATATTTTATATAAAGTTGAAATATCAAAATATATAAGGCGTGGCTCTTTGGTGTACATATTTTACATCCATGAAGTTTAACGCATGCAATTGGACAACTCTTTCTATTATATTTTAATAGGAGTTGTTTACATGGGAGAAAAACGTTTAATTTTTATTTTATTTATTTTATTTTGTTAAATTGGTTCAAAATTTATATTTAAATGGTAAATCAATTTACTGTTTTAATTTTTTTGAATATTTGATTTATGTAAAATTTGGGAATTAAATTTATAATTCTAGCATTTAAATAAATTTAACTAAAAAATTATATAGAAAATGTTTTAAAAGTACAACATTTACAGTATATCATTTTAATATTTTATGAATATAACAAGGATTTACCACTGTAATGTTATAATTGGTCAAAAAGGGGCATTGGCATAGAAACACGTCAGTATTATTTTGGAGGTATATGTAGGGGACAAATTCAGGAATGTTGGTTGGATCGATACCAATTAGGGATTCACTCTAAAATGAAAAATGTTGTAATTTCTAGTTTGGTTTTTGCTATGTATTAAAGAACTGGCATCTATTTTGCATTTATTCGTTGATTTTAGCATCTCAATCTTGGATAAGGTAAAAATATGCAAAGTGGAGGCAATATTTTGGATCTCTTTTATTTCAAGAACAGGACTATAATCTCACTATATCGACTAGGTGGTCTAAGAGAAAATATTCGAAATGGTCAATGACAATCTCTTTTTACTAATGAAAAAGGAAGCATTTTTTTATTTAAAAAAAATGTTATAATTTGTAAAGGCAGCAAATCATGAGATCCAAGAGTAGTAGTATGAGGAACCACATGATAACTGTTATTACAATGCACCATTACCTGAACCCAAAAACGCAACTGGAAATTTGAAGCACTAGCTCGGGGTAATTGATTGATGCTCACCTGGCGTCTGTGAAAGTATAAGTCAGTGGAAAATGGACATTTGAGATAGATCTTCAATGGACATATGAGAGGGAGCTTAAACCCAAATACGCATGTGAGAGTTACAGATCTTATTGTTATTCGGTCATTAAAGTCCACTGAATTCTCATTGATTTTGGTTAACCATTATTTAGAGACAATGCATTTGATTTAATGAAATTGACATGTGGATCATTATTCATGTGCTGCAGTTCTTCGTTCGTTCTAGCTTGTACTCAATATTGGCGTCGTGGGCATTTCAGTATACTCGTTGTATTTGACCATTGTAAATAAGCTTGTTTTACAATCCCTTTTTCATGGGTTTGTCCATTTTCTTGCAAAAGTTTATCTGAGATTACGGTTGAGTAGGGATGCCATCTTAAGCTACAAACACCATAATGATGTAACCTAAGCCACATATACCCACATTATGCAGTTAAGATTGCATCTCATATACATGTCCCAAGATTAAACACCTGATCCATGGTGAAAACCTTCACAATTCAAGGTTTAAGGCCCCTTAATTAAAAGCTTAAGCGGGAACGTTTCATTTAACTATCCCAAGTCTAAACTTTAATTAACCTTTGAGTGGAAACTATATGACCCTTCAATATCCGTCATGCGGAAAGAGTTAATCTTGTGGACAAAACCAACCTCCCTAGAAGCCTAAGACTTTCTAGTGACAAACAAGACAATTAAGAGCAATCCTTCTCTAAACAAGCATTTATCACATGAGAAACCAACTGTTTTAGATCCTACCTATAGTCCAACACTGTAGTAGTAGTCTAGCCTCGTTGATCCAGATGAGCTCCTCCTTCACTTCGAAACCTGCATTCACTAACAATCAAACGATTACATAGCACCTGAATATCTCATAAAATAAAACATATTCAACATATAGACCAAGGAGTATATGAAACAACTCATTAATAACAATTGTTGAGAAGAATGGACTTATTTGTATTAATAGGAAACAAAAGAAACCATTACAACCTGAGCCTTGGTGTTGTGCAAGTTCCTCCCAGGGTCCAGCAAGAGTTTTCCTTTACTTTGATAAGCTCACCCACTTCCAAATGAAACAAGAAAGGATGGTAATCCCTCCTCACAAGCTTCTACAAGGAAGTTCTAATTCCAGCAGCATCTACCCTTTGGAATGTTCAGCTTTCAACCTCCCCTCCTCTGGCCCAATGCCTGTATTTATAGTATTCTAGAGGAGGTTATTCAGTTCCAACATCAATGGGATACCCCCTCTTTTGGATGAGGTAGCTCCTCTCTTGATGGGATAAGCTCCTCTATCATAGGGATGCATGAACCATCTGGAGGCGCTCAATACACGTCAAACACTCTTCTAGAAGGCTCTAGAAGTGACACAAGTAACTTTTTAAAGATGAAACTC
>APFE031260432.1:408367-460018 GCA_000404065.3 Pinus taeda
CTTCAAGGTAAAAATGGATCATGATAGTCTTAAATACTTTTTAGAACAAAGATTATCTTTAGAAGAACAAAAAAAATGGGTCACAAATATGTTGGGTTATGACTTTGAAATCATCTACAAAAAAGGGAAGCAAAATGTTGCTTCAGATACACTCTCAAGAAAGGATAAGGATGTGGAAGCATTGTTTTGTGCTATTTCTATTATCCAACCAGATTGGATAAATGAAGCAAGGGATGAATGGAAGAAGGATGAAGAACTGTGGCCACTCATTCAAAATTTACAGAAGATCCCAGTTCAAGAAATATTGCTAGAACTTGACGAGAAAGGAAAAATCATATTGGAACCTAGAGAAGTCACAGAAACAAGAACCCGACAGCTACGAAATCGATCAATTTAAGAGTATCTCATCAAGTGGAAAAAATTACCCACTAAAGATTCCACATGGGAGGACAAGAATTTTATACAAAAGCATCAAGAACTACTCAAGTGTTGAGGACAACGCTTTTTGAAGGAGAAGGACATGTTATGTCCCTATACTACTAGTGTAACCCCTTATTGTTATTAGTACAACCCCCTTATTATATTTTTGTTCCCATGTAGTCCCCATATTGTTATTTTTGTGCCCCATAAAAGCCCACTATTGTTATTATTGTGCCCTTACATGGTGCAATTCTAAGAGGCAAGGGTGCAGAAGTTGTTCACTAAAACTATACAATACACAAGGGAGGAAGGCCAGGGTCTTAATGAAAATGCATGGTAGAGTTGTAAGGCATAGGGAAGGTCACAACTACACACTAAAAGAGCGCAATGTGCTACACTGGGCAGGCAGGGTTAGGGTGAGCGCATGGAGAAGTTACAAGCAGTCAGGGGGGAGCCTTGTTCACTATAATTGCGTAGTGCACAAAGGAGAGAGAGAGAGAGAGAGAGAGAGAGGCCTTAGGATGGCGCAGAGCACATTTTTAGTAGGCATGGAGGGATAGTGCTAGGCTCTGGAAGTGTGTAGTGCGCTCTCCCAAGCCTAAGGATGAAAAATAAAAAAAATGGCTAACTCTGGAGGATGAAGCAAGAAGGAACATAAGGAGTCTTGTACATGAATGAGCTTTCTACACTCTAAACTTATCATCAAGACGTGAATTGGACCTAAAATTAACATATATACATCAAAACACAAGTTCACAAACATTCTCCAAGTGCAACAGGGAAAACATGAGTGATTGATACACATGAGTGTCATCTTGTGACTTGAAAGTGTGTTATAGCTGATCTTGACAATCCGACGACACTTGACGACCAAAAGCAACACTTCACTTGGTAGAAGTTAGGCTCTGAAATTCAAATATAGAAAAATTTTGGAGGTTGTTGTAGTAGCAACAACAACTTCCTTGACGATATTTATCCAATGCCATGAGAAATCAAGTGATCTTTTATGGAATCTACCGATCTTCTCTTGGCCTTGGCTTCATTCCTCTTATATTTATCTTTTTCTTCAACTCCCTTTGGCTCTGGAATGACTTTCTCCACATGAAACTGAATTTCATTCTCACTCAAGGTAAGGAGTATCATAGTATTCCAAGATTTGAAATTAAAGGCACCATCCAACCTGTGTTCAACTCTAAGTTTGGGAGCCGTTTTAGGCAAGAGACCAAAAAATCAATTAAGTTGCTTGAACAATTGTCTCTAGGGTTGACTTCAATAGCCGCCCTTTCAACAAAACTATGATACCATGTTGAATTTTATATAAGGATGAATAATATAAACCGATTTCTAATATGATAATAACTTCCTAATGATATTCAAGAAAATTATCTAGTATCACTTATATCATTGAGAAATTATACACAGAAAATATCAATAGTAATGTAATGAAAACAATAAGATCATAAAGAGACATCCAAGCACAATAGAGACAACAAATTTTCCTTGGGAAATCCAAAATTGGGAGAAAACCCAACAATTTTTCTTCTTAGGAGAAATTATTCTTCCACAATGTTTACAATTCCAAAATTTTCTAGAAATTTGTGCCAAAATCCAAGTCCAAATACTAGTGAAACTTGATCAAAAGACTAGCCAATAAATGTTGGTCAAATCACCCAAAAACAAAGAAGTCAATGTAGGTCAAAAAATATTATTGCGAACAAACTTTATCCTTACGGCCCCTGTGGTCGATTGAGGTTGATTGTGGCCAAATCTTGTGGTCAATGTCATCTTACGTTATGGTGAAACTTGGCCTTTTCCTGTGGCGAAACTTGGCCAGATTCTTGGTCAAACATAGCATATCAAAATTCAATCAAATGGCAACTTTGTAATGTGGGTCAGACTTCTAAATCCTCCTCTTGAATTCACATATGTGGATAATAATATAAGAGAGAATGTGTGATTTGAATTGGTCAAAGTGGAGGTTCCATATTGCATATAAATGCTAGTCAAATAGGGTGAAATGACAAGGGTCACAACCTTTCATGGTGGGGATGACTTAACCATTTGGAGGCTACATAAAGCCCAAAACGTATAACTTTTATTTTGATTCCCATAATTCCTTTAAGCTGACTCAAAAGACTTCTTAGCAAGTGGGAATACCTCCTGATGTTGCACAAAAATCAACAAATATAAGACTAAGTTCTCTAATGACACATCAAGCTTAGATATGAGTACACCTACCACCCTTGTATCTAACTAGTGGTTAATTCTACAACTTGATGCCACATCCTCTCTCTACATAAGAGGGATACACACTAAAACATTCCCACACTAATATATGTAAGCATGACTTAACAAGGCTTACAACATACCTGGGTAAATCAACTTCTTACAACTTGGAACAAAACTTCTAGGATGTAACGCACAATAGATCACACACCCCATTATAATTACATCATCTACAACAATTTTAAGTACTTCAACATGCTTTATAGAGCTCATTGTCACTCCTTTGTAGCCATTTTATTCCCAAGCATATAAACCTATTCATCACCATACTTTACTTTTACTTTACCTCCTCAACTCCTTCACAACTTGGATCCTTTACTTCATCAAAACAATACTTTCACAAAACTAGGTCCACATGACCATTCAAAAGACTTTAAATATTCTCTCTGTAATCCTTTAGACAGTTGTGGTTGTAAACACCTTTTTAACTAATACAATGTCTCTAAAATAAGGAAAATTATAGGGGCTAATATTTGTAAGTGGGCTAATTTTTCACGTTTTTTACAAAAAAAAAGGTTCGCTAATTTATATTTTTTTCTAAAAATTATTCCCTCAAATTAATGGGATAAAATTATTTTATCTTAAAAATCATCAAAATTCTATAAATACAATATGTAAAATCATTAGAAATTTGAGCATTTTTGCAAAGATATCAGTAAACATTTTATAGTTTGCATATTAACGACTAGTAGGATTTGATCAGGTTTCTAAACTTTAAGATAAATTTCCATCCTTAAAATTTTCCCTTCTCTAAAAATTTCATATAGGACATTCCACATACTTCCAATCAAGATATGTAAATCACATGACGCCTTTAAACCTCCAATAGCTTTAACCTCTCTCAAAATCCATGTAAATAAGCATCTTCATCCAATAAGACACAAGCATATGAACAACGTCACTTGTTTAAGACTTGTTATTGTGGCTTTGAAAAACCTTGAAGAAAAATACTTTTACCTAGATGAATCTCCTCAAGCACATCATATCCATTTGCCCACAAGTTAGGGTTATCATTGAAAATGAAAAGTGCACCATAATTGTCCCACTTTTATATTTATGAGGTCCTATCCACGAGAAACATGACACCCACTAACCCCATAATTATCTTTGTTTGTTTATTTTCTTTATTTATCGAAGTGCAAAGTTTTGTGAGAACCCGGTAAAGAAATTCCTATCAAGAATCTCTTCCATTATTCCACATCTATATCCTACCTCATTGTTTGGATTAATGACTCCAATGAAGAGCTGAAAAGGACCTCAACCCCACATATTCATTTTTTTTAGGCACCACCATCACATTCTAGTGTGTTTCTATTATAAGGCCTTTGTTAACGGCATCACTTCTACATTTATAAGATTCCACAGTTCCACACAAGTTTGTGTAGTTCAATGCAAATTCTACACTTTAGTTTCATGGCTTCAACACTAGTTCACAACATTTCTCAAAAGTAACACACAAAGCTCACCATTCTTAGGCTTGAACTCATGCACACACTCCAACGCTTGCAATCTACAATTGTTTATGCAATAATCTTCTTAATATTCAAACATCAGACATTTCATACCTCCACACAACAAGTTTATATTATGGACAAAAAAAACATACCCTCTTACTCTCCTTCATTCTTGGGCCCTCCCGTGAGAGAGTTAGACTATGTAGGATACGATACAAAATTAATATTTCATAAAAACACTTTCATTAATCAAATAATGTTACAATATAAATACATGAATATATTTTTGAGATAGAGAAACTACTTGATCACACAATCAACTTGGTTGAGCAAATCTCTCAAACACACACCAATATAGGAAGCTAGTTAGTTGGAGAATATCTCTGAACCTAACTCGATCTAACAACCTCCTAAAGACTAGGAACAAAGTCCTTTAATTATAAAGAATCACACCTAAGACAAGTAGGAGTTATAACTCTAACATTATCCTCATCCTTGACATCCACAAGTTGTTCAATTTAGTAGCCAATCAAGACTTCCCTAAATCCTAGACTAAAAACCTTATTGTACCAATTCTTAAAAGTCAAGATAAAAACAATGTGATGCAGGAGCATCTAGCTGACACGACAAAGACAAAAGTGAGGGGATATGGTTTCTGAAGACGACAAAGAGATTAATTCATTGAGTGGAAAAACATACTTGTTTTTTTTTTCTTTCTCTTATTAAGTTACTTAAAGATTACTGTAATAAGTTGTAATTAGGAGCAGTAATAATTAGTTAGTCATTGTTTTCAAATAGTTAAGTTACTGTTGTAAAAAGCATAAAGAATGAAAATAAAATATACTAGACAACCAGACAAAGTTCCGTATGAGGAATAAGCGAGGTAACTAATTGAACAAACTAACAGCAGTTAGGACGGTTTGTAAACAGTGCTATTAAAAGGTGAAAAAAAAGCACAATACAGGGTTCGGACTGAGAGAGAAATATAAAAAGAAAAAATACGATTTTCTGTTCAAATATATCCCTAAAGCGTCCTAATCATTTGTGAAATAATTTGTACTGAACTACTGTGTAAATATTATCAGTGCATGGTCATAGATCTTAAATCAAGAAGGGGAGATATTCGAATTCAGAGATAGTCAAATTCAGAGGAGGAGTAACGACGCCCATCTACAGGCGACTCCAAAAAAATAACCAAATACACAACAAGAAACCATTTATGCAATTTCCTATATATGAAATCAAAGTTTGCCATTACAGTGAAGAGAACAACCGCAGTAAAATCCAGGTATGTGAATTTAAAAACATAACCAAATTCAATTCCAGATAGTTCATATACAATCATCAAAATTATTTTTCATTTACATTCTGTGCAAAAGCTTAAGAACGAACCCAGTTCACAGACTTGGGTACCGTAACAATTACCCACATAAACCAAACCCCATAAATCACCAAACCCATTCCTATGACTCGACAGTGGTATTACACGACAACAGAACTAAGCACAGACAGTGGCTCGAGGCCCACAACAATACCAATCCACACGCCGTAAGACTCAGGGCAAGCAAACCACAAGTAAACATAACGACACTACCCAGATTTCATTCGGTATAGTTGAGTGTCCAAGCACTGAAACCATCGATCGCTCCACCTACAAGGTAAACCAACAAAAGAGAGTCAATTGTAGTGGAAAAAAAATGCAGTGGATTAGAACAATTTTTTGAATGAGAAAATACTATACAGGGGTTCCGTTTACCTGACAGACAATCCATGACCACCGTATCCTCGGATTGTCTTCCTGCTCACGAGGAGCCGAAGATGTTAGAACCAGATAGAAAAACAAGTGTAAAGATCTAGCATAGAAAGATAGCTTACCAAGTAAGTTGGCGGAGGAATCGATGGAGAACGCCACCGTTAGTTTGCCGAGACCGTGCATGAATCGAACCAGTGCTGAAGAACAAGACAGAGAACCACATAATCATCAACCAACACATAGAGGCAACAATAGTGAAAACCCAGGTGACAAATCAAGTAAAGGACGCACAGAGGCAAAGACCCGTTAAAGCTGACACGAGAAAACACAGTAACATTCTAGATACAAGCAGAGAAACAAACCTTACCAGGGTTTCGACAATTCAACAGATGAACGAAATACTCCCAAAACAAATTCCAAACCAATGGAGCCGTGAAGATCGCCGAGAGCATGCAGCTCGAAGAACTCGGAGCAACAAAACCCAGAACAAGCTAAAGGAACCCACATTGAAACTGTGCAGACTACCAGGAGCTCGTAGCTCAGAGAGCCAGGCAGACAAGCCTCAAACAAATATGAAAGCACCACAGTAAAATCACAGTGAAATCACAAGGGTCGTCGAGAGCTCGCAGAGTGAAGGACTGGGAGAAAACACAAAACCAAATGAACGCAAGGGTGGCGAAACCCTATACCAAGGCGGGGTTTTAGAATTCCAAGAAGGGACAGATGTTCACCCATTACATAACCAACGTACCATTACCATAGAGACTTTTAATTAAACACAGATTGAAAATCAAGTTGCATATATCCGAAATCCTGCGATTAATAACATCAATTGACGGTACAACATCAAGTGGGGAGTATCGACGGCGAGACCACGTGGGCTGGCCCCATCACAATGTCTCTAATTATAATATCATTATGATTTTCCCCCTTTTAGCTAGGTTCTATGGAATTATATTTGAAAGAAGATCAATGTATTGCTAGAAATCTATAGAAAGAAAGCTAAAGGCCAGGCTAGATTTAGGAGACATCATTTAACTGTGGACCAGCTTTTTATGCTTAGGATCATTGTCGAGGAATTTCGCAATAGACAAACCAATCTCAGCCACATGGCTTACTCAATTGGTCGAGTCCCTACCATTAAAGCACATTTTCTATTGCGAGGTCATAGGTTTAATTATCTTGACACTCTCGAGGTTAGGTTTTGTTGTTGAGTTGGTATGGGTGATCCCTTAAAGTGGATCTACCTAGTACTAATATCCCATGGATGTAGTGACCACCGATATTTGGGATCCATGAACCAGATAGAAAAAAAAATAGAAAAACCAATCTCATGTGTTATTTTATTAACTTTAGAAAATATTTTGACCTAGTGTTTAGGACTAATATTTGGGATAAATTAAAAGAGCCAAAAGTTCATTTTGAGTTGCGAGCTACTATGGTAAGGTTGTACAATAATGTTATTGTTAATTTTAAAAACACTAAGTAC
The DNA here is from genome assembly GCA_000404065.3 of Pinus taeda. NCBI lineage: Eukaryota > Viridiplantae > Streptophyta > Pinopsida > Pinales > Pinaceae > Pinus > Pinus taeda. Next base: position 415,770 of record APFE031260432.1, read on the forward strand.
TAATGAAAGGAAATTAATTGTAATATAGGAGTTAAGCAAGTTTCTCCCCTATCCCCTACCCCTTTTGGCATATACAACAAAAATTGAGAAGATTGTTCAGAAGGCATTGGTTGTGTCAGCTGATTCTAGTTGGTATAATCATCATCCTTCTTCTCTAAGTCAATATTGTTCTTATGGTGAGGAATACCTATGATCTTAACAAACAACTAAAATTTCTTAAATTTTTTTGCTCTGGTATAGGTAAGAATTTTAACAATGACAAAACAAAGGCTATGATAATCAAATCCAAATAAGATTACTTGTGCTAATATTATGCATTCCAGCAACTTGAAGGAAATAACTTCGTACAAATACTAATAATCGATCTTCATCACAAGCTCAACTGGAACTATAGCATTAATAAAAGGATAAATGGAGTGTGAAAAGCTTCTCACAAGCTTGAAAACAATTGTAAATTAATGAGTCTTTGACTATGGGATGAGAAGAAACTCCTCTTTGAGACTGTTATCACTTTTGTTATCTTATATGGTTGTGAAGTTTTGGGTTGCAACATCTCTTGATATTCATGTGGAAATATAGAGTAAATCCAAAAGTGTTTTGTATATTATAATCTCAAAATTAATGGCAATACACCCTATCCTATCCTCCTCATAGAAGCAAGTCTTTCTCTATTGAGAACATGGCTATGACTAGGTAACTAATGTACAAGAGTAATATAACTTAACATGGAAGACAAGATACTTCCTAAGATTGTTTCAAGAACTATTCAAAACTGCCTACAACTCAAGCATAGTTCGCATAAAGATGTTGATTTTTGACATAATCAATGGGGTATAAAATAAGAGGTTACTTTGTAAAATATGGATAATATTAAAAATACTATTACATCATAAAGGTGTTGATTTTTGACATAATCAATGGGGTATAAAATAAGAGGTTACTCTGTAAAATATGGATAATATTAAAAATATTATTACATCTAAATTTCACTAGAAATTGTTTTGCATTGATAAATTAGAAGATAAAAGCAAATTGAGATACTATAAAAAAGGCTATCCATCTTAATCAAAGTATCGAAAGTGTCTCTTTGTTTTGACTTGCTTAAACAACAAACAACATTGCTAAACTAAGAATGAACTCTCATGAGCTCCATAGTGAAATAGAGTACTGAACAATTCCTAAAACTTTATTGGTAGAAAGATCATTTTTGTGGCAATAAAAGTATTGGAAATGAAAAGCTAAAAGTAAAAAGATCATCTTTGTGATAATAAAAGAATTGAAAATGAAAAACACTTTATTTTTAAATATTCAATAGATGTCCATATCCATATCAAATCACAACCTTTAAATATTTTTGGCAATACCCGTCTTTCTAACCTTTTAACTGATTACAGTAATAGGTATTAGAAAATGCTTATCTTAAATCAAAGTTTTTGAATATAAATAAAATTTTAAGAAATTACCTTTTTAAAATCTGATAAACCAAATTTAATTTAATGGACATAAACCATCATATTATATATATATATAGAAAAACATTTTTTTATTTTTTAAAATATTAATTTTAAAAGGAAAATATCATAAAACATTTATAATTTTATTTTTTTTAATCTCAGATGTTACAAAGTTAAATTGATTTTCAATACCAATTTTTACTATTGGTTTCCACACTCAACTACTTCCCATATTTAAAACTATTGAAATTTGATTTCAAGTTTTTTTCCTATAATATTTGAATTTAAAATATGATAGTTTTAGAGATAGTTTAATTGATGATCAAAATGACATGAAATTGCAAATTAAGAGATCCAAAATTCTACTGCTAGATAATGGCTTTGCCTATCGAAAAGAAGAGAGATACAACGATAACTAATCCAGTTATTGATTCCCTTAGATAACCCAAAGGAAAAATATGATAGTAACCAAACCCACATAAATATTTATAAATTAGACACCATTAATAACTATAAGAATATAAATATTTTTTTGCAGCTATAACACAAAATGAATTGATTTAAGGCATAACCGATCACTATATTTATTAACTAAAAATTACAGTAAAATATATATGTTCCAAGGCCGCACAGATCTTCACATAAAATGTGTCACTCACCGTTTCCTATACCAAAGCTTCCTCTCCCAGCCTCGGGGGCCTATCCTGCTCACCTTGTCACAACAAATATGTATATGTACTACGGTACAACCCCAGAGAACATAGATTCTCCGGTAGCAGGGCAAATATTTAGAAGAGGAATAGAAAATTAATTCAAGGATGGAGCAGGTATTCGGATAATAGTCCTCTGTAACAACAGTATATGGGTAAGGCGGGTAGCTACTTGGATTCAGATACACCACTTGTGGAGGATCCGGCTGTGAGAAATACAGGATCTACTGCAACAGACTCTACCCCTGCAATCAAGAAAAAAGAAAAACCCTTCTGATTAGATAGTTACCTTCAATCCCTGTGAACGTCTTCAAAGCCTTTCTCTTGCTTTTCTCGTCTTCAATCACCGATTTCAGCACCATTTTCTGCAAATAACACAGGCAGGGTCATCATTTTGAGAAAGTGGGCTTAATAATTCTTAACATACAGAGTCTCAAAACCATTGATTCTGGTTGAACAGAGCAAAGGGTAGCCTCATACCTTCATATTTGACATCCTTCCAAAACTATCTCTGTGATCTGTATTGAAGCGAAGAATCGGAATATAACACAACTTGGTATAATGTTTGTGTCCTGCTTTTGTGTAGATATATATATATATATATATATATATATATGGCAGACTGAATCGGAAGCAGCAGAAACGTGATATCAATGGGATATCAATGAGAGATTTAAAATCATGGTTGTATAATAGTTGAATTCAAACGAGAGATTTAAATTTATTGGTGGTATAATAGTTAAATTTAATTAGATAATTTTTTGGGAATATTTTGATATTTCATGGGAGGACTAAGAATATAGTGATTTGATTTCTTTAACATTTAACATGAAAATGGAAATTCGTCATTTAAATGTAAATTTTATATTTAGATTATAATTAATAAATTTAATGGTTAAGAATATGTGTTTCTATTAAGAGATCACATATTTAAATCTAGAAGATAGAATATGTATATTTTTATAGGCTTTAGTTGTGAAATTGTGAGATAAAATATGTAAACCTTTGTAGTGCTTTCTCATATCCATATTCCTAATATATCCATTTATGTGACACTTTCTTAAATGTTTAAACAACATTGATTTATATAATATGATAGTACCATTTTTAGATTTAACATCTATTTATAACACAACATAGTATCCATTTTCATAGTATATGGATATCTCTATATACTAATATTATCTCGAGTAATTTACAATATTCATGCAATTATATATATATATATATAGGACACGTTAGAAGGCTAGAAAGCTTTTGTTTAAGCAATAATAAGACATATGCGACATATGCACATTTTAGTCTTGTGGCTTCAACACTGGTTCATAACACTTCTTAAAGGTAACACAAAGCTCACCATTCTTAGGCTTGAACTCATGCACACACGTCAACTTTTGCAATCCACAATTATTTATGCAACAAATTTCTTAGTATTCAAACAATAGCTCCACAAAACAATTTATATTATGGACAAACAAAACACACACTCTTTCTCTCCCCCATTTCTACGCCCTACCATGAGGGAGTTAGATTAGGTAGGATAAGATATAAAATTAATATTTCATAAACACACTTGCATTAATCAAATAATATTACAATATAAATACATGAATATCTTTTCAAAATAGAGAAACTACTTGATCGCACAATTAATTTGGTTGAGAAAATCTCTCAACCACACACCAATATAGGGAGCTAGTTAGTTGGAGAATATCTCTCAACCTAACTAGATTTAACAACCTCCTAAATACTAGGAATAGAATCCTTTACTTAGAAAGCATCACACCTAATACAAGTAGGAGTTATAACTCTAACATTATCCCCATCCTTGACATCCACAAGCTCTTCAATTTAGTAGCCAAGCAAGACTTTCTTAAATCCTAGATTAAAAAAATCATTATACCAATTTTTAAAAGTGGAGATAAAAACAACATCTCTAATTATAATATCATTATGATTAGCCCCCTTTTAGCTAAGTTCTATGGAATTATATTTGAAATGAGATCAATGTATTGCTAGAAATCTATAGAAAAACAGCGATAGGCCAGGTTAGATTTAGAAGACATCATTTAACTATCGACCACCTTGTTATGCTTAGGATCATTGTAGAGAATTGTCGCAATAGAAAAACCAATCTTAGCCACGAGGGTTACTCAATTGGTCGAGTCCCGACGTTAAAGCACCTTTGCTATCGAGAAGTCACAGGTTCAATTCTCTTGACACTCTCGAGGTTAGGTTTTGTGGTTGAGCTAGTATGAGTGTTCCCTTTAGGTGGATCTACCTAATACAAATATTCTATGGACGTAGCAATCACTAATCTTCGGGTTCCACGAACCACATAGAAAAAATAAATAAATAAACAATCTCATGTGTTATTTTGTTGACTTTAGAAAATATTTTGATATAGTGTTTAGGACAAGTATTTGGGATAAAATAGAAGAGCCAAAATTTCATTGTGAGTTGAGAGCTACTATTGTAAGGTTGTACAAGAATGTTATTGTTAATTTTAGAAACACTAAGGACTAATGAAAATAAATTAATTGTAATATAAGAGTTAAGAAAGGTTCTCCTCAATCTCCTACCCCTTTTGACATATACATTGACAAGTGATAAGATTGTTTAGAAGGCATCGGTTGTGTTGGCCCAACTCTAGTTGGTATAGTCATCATCCTTCTTCTCTATGTTAATATTGTTCTTATGGTGAGGAATACCTACGATCTTAACAAACAACTAAAAATTCTTAAGAATTTTTGCTCTAGTATATGTATGACTTTTAACAATGACAAAACAAAGGCTATGATAATCAAATCCAAATAAGACTACTTGTGCTAATAATATGCATGCAAACAACTTGAAGGAAGTAACTTCATACAAATACTTATAATCGATCTTCATCACAAGCTCAACTAGAACTATAACATTGATAAAAGGATAAATGAACTGTGAAAATCTTCTCACAAGCTTGAAACCAATTGTAAATTAATGAGTCTTTGACTATGAGATAAGAAGAAACTCCTCTTTGAGATTGTTGTCACTCTTGTTATCTTATATGGTTGTGAAGTTTTGGGTTGCAACATCTCTTGATAAAATGTGGAAATATAGAGTAAATCCAAAAAAGTATTATAACTTATAATCTCAAAACCAATGGCAATACACACTATCCTATCCTCCTCATAGAAGCAAGTCTTTCCCTATTGAGAACATGACTATGACTAGGTAACTAACGTACAAGAGTAATATGACTTAACATGGAAGACAAGGTACTTCTTAAGATTGTTTCGTGATCTAGTAAAACCACCTACAACTCAAGCATAGTTGGCATAATGACGTTGAGTTTTGATAGAATCAATGGGGTATAAAATAAGACGTTACTTTGTAAAATATGAAGAATATTAAAAATATTATTACATCTAAATTTTAGGAGAAATTGTTTTGCATTGAAAAATTAGAAGATAAAAGCAAATTGAGATACTATATAAAAAAAAGGCTATCAATCTTAATCAAAATATCGAAAGTGTCTCTTTGTTTTGACTTGCTTAAACAACAAACAACATTGCTAAACTAAGAATGAACTCTCATGAGCTGCATAGTGAAATAGAGTACTGAACAATTCCTAAAAAGCTATTGGTAGAAAGATCATTTTTGTGGCTCTAAAAGTATTGGAAATGAAAAGGTAAAGGTAAAAAGATCATCTTTGTGATACTAAAAGAATTGAAAATGAAAAGCACTTTCTTTTTAAATATTCCATGGATGTCCATATCCATATCAAATCACAATCTTTAAATATTTTTTACAATACCCAACTTTCTAACCTTTTAACTAATTAAAGTGATAGGTATTAGAGAATGCTTATCTTAAATCAAAGTTTTGAATATAAAATAAAATTTTAAAAAACTAATTTTTTAAAATCTTGATAAAACAAATTTAATTTCAATGGACTATAACCCAACATCATTATATAGATAATATTTAAAAACATTTTTTATTTTTAAAATATTAAATTTAAAGGGAAATATCTCTCACATATATATATATTGTTTATCTCAGATGTTATAAAGATTTTCAATACCAATTTTTACTATTGGTTTCCACACTCAACTATTTTCCATATTTAAAAACTATTAACAACAAAATAAGTACTTTTATAATAAGTTGATTTCCAGTTTTTTCTTATATAATATTTGAATTTAAAATACAATGGTAATAAGGTTGAGGGGTAGTTTAATTAGTAATCAAAATGATATAACTGCAAATTAAGAAATTCAATGTTCAACTCCTAAATAATGACTGATTTACTGAAAAAAAAATATAATAATAATTAACCCAGTGACTATTTCCTTACATAACCCGAATAGAAAAATATGATATAACCATTTCCTTAGATAACCCGAATAGAAAAATATGATAATAACCAAACCTACAGAAATAATATTTATAAATTAAACTTGGACACCATTAATAACTATAAAAGTATAAATATTTTTTCCAGCTAAAATATAAAATGAATTGATTTAAGGCATAACCGATCACTATATTCATTAACTAAAAATTACAGTAAAATATATATGTTCCAAGGCCGTACAGATCTTCACATAAAATGTGTCACTCACCGTTCCCTATACCAAAGCTTCCTCTCCCAGCCCTGGGGACCTATCCTGCTCACCTTGTCACAATAAATATGTATATCTGCTACGGTACAACCCCAGAGAACATAGATTCTCTGGTAACTAGGCAGATCTTTAGAGGAGGGATAGAAAATTCATTAAAGGATGGAGCAGGTATTGGGATAAGAGTCCTCTCTAACAACAGTATATGGGTAAGGCGGGTAGCTGCTTGGATTCAGATACACTACTTGTGGAGGATCCGACTTTTTCTCCTCTTTCTCTTCTTTTGGCTTTTTCTCTTCTTTGGCAGGACCCACGCTCAGCAGCTCTGTGAATCCAATTTTTCTCAATTTTGCTGTGAGAAATACAGGATCTGCTGCCCCAATCACAGTTATCTTCCTCTCCTTCGTGTCCACTGCAACAGACTCTACCCCTGCAATCAAATATGTCATCAAGAAAAAAAAAAGAAAAACCCTCCTGCTTAGAAGGTGTAGTGGAGAATAATTAATGATAGTTACCTTCAATCCCTGCAATCGTCTTCATAGCCTTTCTCTTGTTTTTCTCGTCTTCAATCGCCGATTTCAGCACCATTTTCTGCAAATAACACAGGCAGGGTCATCATTTTGAGAAAGTGGGCTTAATAATTCTTAACATACAGAGTCTCAAAACCATTGATTCTGGTTGAACAGAGCAAAGGGTAGCCTCATACCTTCATATTTGACAACCTTCCAAAACTATCTCTGTGATCTGTATTGAAGCGAAGAATCAGAATATAACACTTGGTATAATGTTGTGTCTTGATATATATGTATATGTATATGCGTGGCCTTCTTCGTAGAAACTTCACCGGAGACCCACTGCCCAACTCATTATGCTGCTAATTTCTACCAGAAGTCAAGAATAACAGTGGCAAGACTCATATGTTTAATGTGGCCCACGCCATGATCGGGTGGTGAGAGTTCCACAGTCGATTGGCACTTCATGGATTGGGGCCGATTGTATGGGTGGTCCACAATGACCAAGAATTTATGAAGATTCTCGTGGGAAGCGTTCAAATGTGAACCAGTTCTGGTGGGGCATACATGATTGTACGACATGCCTTCTGGAGGAAGCTTCATCTGGCAATCCTTTCCTGAAAAAGGAGTCGCTACAGGCATTAGGGAATCGGAAGAAGCAGAAAATTGATATCAATGAGAGATTTAAAGTTCTGGTAACATAATAGTTGAAATGGATTGTAGATTTTGGAAATAATAATAGCTGAGTTTAATTGTAGATTTTGGAAATAATTTGACAGAGTTATTTCATTTCTTTCACATTTAATATAAAAATTGAAATTCGACAAATAAATTTAAATGTAAATTTTATGTCTAGATTACTATTAATAGATTTAATGGTTAAGTTCATGAGAGGAAGGAGGACAGAGTTATTTCATTTCTTTCACATTTAATATAAGAATTGAAATTAGCCAAATAAATGTAAATGTAAATTTTATGTCTAGATTACAATTAATAGATTTAATAGTTAAGAATATGTGCTTCTTTAAAGAGGTCACATATTTAAATATAGAGAATAGAGAATGTAAATCTTTGTTGACTTTAATATTGATATTATAAATTGTGAGTTAAAATATATAAAACTTTGTAGTGTTTTAATGTCTATATTCCTAATACCTAGATTTTTGTGCTTTCATAAATGCTTAAACAACATTGATCTATATAATATGATAGTGCTAATTTTTAAATTTAATATCTATTTATGATATAACATAGTCTCCATATTCATAGTAAATAGATATCTCTATATACTAATATTATTATAAACAATTTAGATAATTAAAGCAATTATTTATATACATAAAGAAAGAATGCAAATGCATAAGACACATTAGAAATCTTTTGTCTAGGCAATATGAGATATTCTAATTTATATCTATATAACTAATTAAATGTAGACCAAATAAAATATATAATAGTGTGACATATGCACATTTAAGTACATATTTTATTATTTATATTTTCAAAAATCTCAAGTTATTCATTACATTTTTAGATTAGTTTTTGTAAAATGTCATATAAATTAACATTTAAAATTACGAAACATATAAGTTAATCTTAGCCAGTATCCCTCTATTCTTTTTCTTTTCTTTTTTTTTCTTTATTTATTTATTTTCTTTCTTTTCCTTTATATATTTATTTATTTTCTTTCTTTCTTTAGTTATTTATTTTATTTCTTTTCTTTTTGTCTAAAGTGTCGCTCAAAGTGTGTATGAACTTTAATAGAATTTCATATTAAATTCTCTCTTCATATTAACATATTAAATTACTAAAATATTAATAATACATTATTTATATTGGTATATTATTAAAATATTAATAATATATTAAATTATTCATATTATTCCTTTCATGCAATAATAAAAATAAAGATTAAAAGAAAAATAGTCTTTCATTCTTTCCTTTAACTTTGCCATTAGCTAATTCCCACCCAGTCCATGCTAACCCATGTTTTTTTTTAAAGGCTACTTCTATTAAAAAAGAGAAAAAAAAAAAAATATGTACAAAGAGGTCAAGACCTCAGAGGAAGCTAAAGCCTGCCCTCAACCAGATATCCTGATACACATAAACACCTTTGACAGTCATTCTGGGATTGAGAGACCTTGAGACATAATTTTTAAATCCTTTACAGACAAAAGTGTGAACTAGAGCTGTGTTTATCACTACAGTACTATCAACTACTATGGCTTTACTGATAAACATTCTGCCCTGATAGCCATATGCAAAATTAGACAAAAACAATGGCTTGGTGAGCCATGACCTGATACAATTCAGAGGACTATAATGGCGCGCATTGCTTCTAAACCAAGAGCTGAAGCAAAACAGAGTTACCATTATCCAGAGAGCATAACAGAAAAAGAAAAGACCAGAAGAGAGATTGCCATCAGTGGGCATTGTACCAAAATCATCAAACATGTTTCTGAGAGTCAAGAGCATCCCTTTCCACCTAGCGAGGAGAAACCAACTTTGTGACAACCGCGTTGTCTGCATCTCCCATGTCGCTGCCACCTGGAGGAGTTTCCAAATTCGGAATGCCACCGGAAGGATGCTCTGGCTCACCTGCATGCACATTGCGCTGAGTAGAGTCCACTGGACGCTGAGGAGCTTCAGGCTCATTACCTTCTTCCTGCATATTATCACCATTGAACACACCAGCCACCTCTCCCTGAAGAACGTTATCTTCCTGAGACTGAGACGTAGTGGTATGGGCAGAGCTGCTAGGCTTGTCCTCCTCCTCAGCAAGGATCACTATAATACTGGCTGACAAAACGGGCTTATTGAGCCTACTGTGGAATTCGAAGCGGGTAGTTTGGAAGGAATTGTGCAGGAGGGTCCTACCATGACCAAAAGGCGGAGAGGACGGGGAAGCAGAGGCCAGAGGGACTATATTCTGGGGAGCGGATTGAGAAGCGCGGCCTCGATTGCCAGTGGTGCCTCCGCGGCGAGAAACTCCACGACGTCGAACCATTTTCGAATTAACAGAGAGGCCAAGGACAGGAATTAGGCAGGACCAGATGGGAAAAGGCCGAGAGCAGGCGGACCAGGCCAAAACCAAAAACCGGATGAGCTTCCAAGCAGCCAGAATGAAGCAGAGGTGTGGGAAGAATAACAAACGGATATAGAAGGAGCCGAGGAGGGCGATTGCATGAACCAGAAGCCAAGCCATGGATAAATCACCCTGCGTGGCCTCTCGAGCTAAGTGCACATTCAATACCAAATGCCTGACCTTAATTCTGTACTCTGTAGTATTCATTTCATATGCGGTGGGTTTGTGGGATCCGCGTCCGTGAGCCAGGTGCAGGGACAGCTGCCGACGGGGAGTAACTCCGCCTTTAATGGGCTATAATGACACCTGCATCCGGGTCATGCTAACCCATGTTAGTGTAAACTACTTCAACTGTTATTTAAGTTCCCTCTCTTACATGTCCTCCAACTATTATTTAAGTTCTCTTTTTGAACATTTTCTACAAAGCTGTTTGCAAATTATATTATTGTAAGAGATATTTTTGTTTTCTGAGGTTTTGTTTTCTTCGAATACTCTTTCAATTATTTTTATGTTTATTTTTTTTATCAATTTTTTAAAATTTTAAAATAATTATATATATTTTAAAATAATAGTTTTCAAATAATAATAATATTTTTAAATCATTTTGATTGATGTAATTTGGAATGAGAAATATGAATGTTATTTATGATATAGGGAAATAGATAAAAGGTAGAACTCTTTTCCATTAGGTAAATAGATTTATGTTTTCAATTATGTAACTTATGTTAGTGTAAACTACTTCGACTGTTATTTAAGTTCCCTCTCTTACATGTCCTCCAACTATTATTTAAGTTCTTTCTTTTGAACATTTTCTACAAAGCTGTTTGCAAATTTTTTGTTTTTTGAACTTTTCCTCTCTTCAAATATTTTTTAAATTATTTTTATTTTTATCAATTTTTTAAAATTTTAAAACAATTAATATATTTTTAAATAATGGTTTTCAAATAATATAATATTTTAAATCATTTTATTATAATGTAATTGGAATGAGAAATATGAATTTTATTTATGATATAAGGAAATAAATAAAATGTAGAACTCTTTTCCATTAGGTAAACAGATTTATGCTTTTAATTATGTAATTTGGTGTTTCAAAATATATACTTTTGAGAAAAAAATATAATTTTTTTTAAGCTCGTTAGAAATTGAAATATGATCATTACAAACAAAGATGAGTGCTTTAAATATTTTTAGATTATTTTGATAAGATATGCATATTTACTCTTTTATTAAGATTTTATAATTTTGTATTAAATAATAGTGATGAGCTTATAAATATTGTTAAAAAATACAAATAATAGTGATGAGCTTATAAATATTGTTAAATTTTATAGTGTAAGTTTTGATTATTTTATAGTGTTATATTGAAAGTTGATGATAAGGGTTATAAATATCATTAGATTTTATAATGTGAGGTTTAAGTTATAGAGTAATTAATTTATGAATTTTTGACATATCAAGTTAGTTTATGGCATATTAAATAATATTTTTAATTTGAATATATATTGGAAAATATTACCTTTAAAAATTATATTATTTAATCATTTATCAATATGAACCCAATACACTTTCCCAATTTAAAAAACCCTTACTTTCACTAGATATTGTAGGTATTCATTTTTCATTAACATTTTTTACACCCTTTTTATTTTTCGTTAACTTTGAGCTTCATTTTTTATACAAACCAATATAAAAATCTTTTATCCCCTCTCATATGCTCAATATATTATGTCATTTTTTCCTCAATATATATCTCCCAATATGAACCCACGTAGTACGGTATTACTCCCTAGTGAAACCCCGTGGTTATAACACTAATATAATTAGCAATAATTGATCATCTCCATTATTTGCATTTAGGATTAGATAATATGATTAGTATCAATTCGTAATGTTTTTTAGGATTTTTTAAAATTATTTTTGATGTTATAGTGATATTTTTTTTAAACAATAAAAAAAATCTATTATAATTTAGTTGTTAAATCAATAATCAAAATAACCATAAATATGAACAATAACAATTTAATTACTTCAACATTATTAATTCACCATCCATTAAAAAAAGTATTATTTAATTCAATTATCTAACTAAAATAATTGCTTATCATCTTAAAGTGAATTTTTAAACAACATGCATAGTCATTTCAATAAAACTGGAATCTAAATATAAAAATTATGATTAAACCCTCCGACCACTTAAAATACAATCCATTATCTAAAATTATAGTCAAGGATATTATAGTTGATGTTACAATATGGAATTCTGTACTTAGAATGTGAAGATGAGTAAATTCAAAAGGGTGGCTCACCACCAATGACTGCGAAACCACCAAATTGCCTATACTTTCGGGATTGTAATAGATCTGTGGCCAATTACCATGACATTCAAACATTGTAATGGATGTCGATACTAAATAGGTTAAAATGGATTAATGATATTTTAATATAAAGTTGAAGTTGATTGTATTAATTATTATTTAAAAAATACTTAATATATAATTAAGTAAAATTATTAAGTAATTTATTTATTTTTAGTTTGTATTTTAAGAAATTTGATTTTTGTGGGGATTTGGTAGGATTTAAAGTTTAAGATGGGATTTATATTCTACATAAAATACTATAAATTAATACCATGAGTTTTCAAAAACAAGCTCAAAAATCACTAATAACTTAAACAAGTCAATTTAATTTATTATTTTAATTTAAAATGATCTTTATTTCAATATAAGATTAGTTTTATCTATTTTATTTAATCAAGTAAAATATTTTACATTGCGTTACAACATCTACACCATATTTAACTAAAAAATATATTTATGTACAAAAATCTAAAATAATTATTATCAATTAATATATTAAAATAAAATAAAAAATAAAAATAAAAAATTAAAATCATTAATTTTTTTTTTTATTATTAAATCATCATATTATTAATTTATATCTTATATATTGAAAAAATTTTAAAGACATTATCGTCATTTTAATTTTAAAAACTATATCTCTATTATTTAAAAATTTTTAAGACATTATCGGTTTATATATATTATATATATATATATATATTTATATAATATATATATATTATATATATATTTATATTTATTTGAATAATTAATAAATTTGAATTCAAGTTGAGCTTATCTCGAAAGAAACCATTTTTATCAGACAAGATTTATTTCTATCAAATAAGATTCGCCAGAATTTTAGAAGGGAAAGCTAACTAACATCAATTTTATTTATTCTTCCATGGAGTATCAAAAGGAAACCTAAGGGTGCCCAGAGTGAGAGGGGTGACTTTTGGCCTCATAGAAATATCAACACTAATATACACTCTTTAGAGGCTTAAATTCTGTTATAAAAAAAAATCCAAATAATTATGATATTTGTTGATTTAATGATAGTGATTGAGTAGGTAAAACTAGTTTATGTTTTAAGAATTTAAATATTATGGTTTATTTACTAGTAAATTAAGTTACAAGACAAAATCAAAATCAAGGGACCATAGAATTGGATTATGAACATCAATCAATTATTTCACTATTATGAAATTTCCACATAGTAAAGATGGTTTATTAATTCTCATTAATGAATATTTAATGAGGAAATACCAATATTTTATGAAACAAGTAGATTGTTGGAGAATTATGTTAATCGATAAGAGGGTCTTCAAGATTTTGCAGTTGTCATTCTCTAACAAGCCTCGATCACCCCCTGTGGCGTTCTGATGCAGGAAATTTTTCCCTGCAAATTTTCTTTAAGATAATTTCTTCAACACCTTGGTGCTCAACACCTCATGTGTATATCCAAGCATTCAGTAGACATCTTCCCTTTAACCCACACATAGTGAATTCTGCAACATATACATGATTCTTCTCACGACTGAAATTGTCTCTAATCCTTGCACGCGATTCATTTTCTCACATAATATATTAACATGCTAATGTATCATCAATTTTATGCCTCACATAGATACTAAAATTATATTAATCTCAACTTGACACAGACATTGAGATTCCACTAATTCTAGATTTCACACAAACTAGAATTCTTCCATTCATACAAAGACAATTTGTGAGCACCATAGATATCTAAAACTCTATTTTATTAAACCAAATATGCACATACACATACAGTTACAAAACTCTAGTTTCTCTCCATTCACTCTCTATGCTCTGATTCTACATACGTTTTGCCATTAATTACAATGTTTTAAATAGCATATAAAAACAAAGTATTTTTTCCAAGATCCATAAATCAATCCACAAATCATTCATTCTTTTCAAGGTAGACTCGCTTTTGCCTTATTGACAAAATCTTGTCAATCCATAGCTTTTCTAAATCCTAAAAGCACCCCCAATAGTTTCTAAGATTTCTAAACTTTTTCTTATCCTAACAATACCATGTTTTTTCTCCTACAACCTCTCATGATTTATTTCCTAATTTTTTCATGCGTTAAAACATAGATTTTCTTCTTAAAAATCTTATCTACTAAATCTTATCTCTATCTATAGTTCTTTAAGAAATTAAAAAATTAAAATGATTTACAATAAGGAAATAAAATTCCTTTTCCATGTTAAGACCTCGTTTGGAACTTTGTCTCCAAATGAGTTTTTGTTGTTGACATCCTCCTGGATCCCATACATAGTTTTGTTGTTGATCATCGACTTTGTCATGATGTTGTAATGTTGCTGCTACAATATCTTAATTCTGCTTTTGCCTTCCTTGTTGCAAACTAGTTGTTTCCACCATGTTGTTGCTCACTATTTCAAGTGAAAATTTAAAACAAAGAAAATATACAGTCATCCAAGCATGTTTTCAGCCTCATTCCATGCTTGTAAAGTTCCTCTCTGAACTCTCTTCCTTACTTCAATATGTTTATCGAGATTTGTCTCCATGCTGCTAGCAAACTCTTCCTCCTTGGACTTTGATGCATTCTCGTTCAAAACAACTCCTGCAAGTTGTTCACCCTCTTTTTTTGTTTCACCTGCATCAATTTGAAAACTAATAATCACTTATGTCACACCTTCATGCACACAACCAATGTCAAGACTAAACATTGTCGCTGCCTTTGGCTCATCATTCCTTATGAGCATCTCATTCAAGTATTGCTCCTCCTCTCTGCTGAGAACACAATTTGAACTTTGTTCTCCTCTATCTTCCTCTTTCTTCATGGAAACTTCAAAGGGTTGTTCATCATCAATAACACATGCAACCATAAAAATTCATTAGGAAAACCATAAGGCTTTTTAGCCTCATTTGATGTCTGAAACATCAAATCTCCACCAACATTGTTATCTTCTCCATGGATTTTTCCTTTCTCAGGTTCACCGCTATGAACTGCCTCCTCACACTTAGTAGCTTTGAGTTCTTCCTTCAACCTTTGTCTTAGTTTTTGTCTCTGCTTCTTGGCCCATAATATTTCAACAGGTCATTTAACCCTTTTCCTAAGGTTCCACCCATACTTATGGATCTCCTTATTTTGTTGTAGCAACTTTGTAATCACATTCAATAGTGCTTTTATCTCAACAAGTTCCCTCTCATATTTTTCATGACTCATTTAACTTATGTCAACTACTTTAGCATCTATGTGGATTCCCTTTGAATTCTTCAAATCAATTGCCATAGTCAGCTTCATCTTCCCCTCTTCCTCTGTGAGCTTTCCATTGCCCACTATGAACTGAAAATAACCTTTACAGTAACATGTCTCCTTCATGCTACACACACCTCATCAAGATTCCCACTTGTACTTGGTCTTTTGGCATTCCTAGTCCCCTCCTATGGAACCCCTTGAGCACTCCTTGCTCGTCTAGGTTTTTGCACTCACACTTCCTCTTTCCATCACAACAATAAAAGATGCATGCCGTTGCGATTCAACATTCGTTCTGCCAGTTGCAATCCTCAATTCCAAAGAGCTTACTAGCTCTCATACGACTTGATGCAAGGAAAAATTTCCTGCAAATTTTCTTTATGATAGTTTCTTAAGCACCATAGTGCTCAACACCTCAAGTGTATATCCAAGCATTCAATAGACATCTTCCCTTTAACCCACACATAGTAATTCTACAACATGTACATGATTCTTCTCACTTATGAAATTGTCTATAATCCTTGCACATGATTCATTTTCTCACATAATAGATTAACATGCTGATATATCATCAATTTTATGCCTCACATAGATACTGAAACTATATTAATCTCAACTTGACACAAATAGTGAGATTCCACTAATTCTAGATTTCATACAAACTAGAATTCTTCCATTCATACAAAGACGATTCGCGATCACCAATGATATCTAAAACTCTATTTCATTAAATCAAGCATGTACATACACATACAGTCTAGAAAATTCTCATTTATCTTCATTCACTCTCAATGGCCTAATTCTACATATATTTTCCCATTAGTTTTCCCCTTAGGATTACAATGTTTAAAAAAAAAATTAAAAAAAATCTAAGATATATAAATCAATCCACAAATCATTCATATTTTTCAAGGTAGACTCGCTTTTGCCTTATTGACAAAATCTTATCAATCCATAACTTTTCTAAATCTTAAAAGCACTGTCAATAGTTTCTAAGATTTCTAAACTTTTTCTTATCCTAACAACTTGCTAATTTCTACCAAGTTTTTTTTCTCCTACAACCTCTCATGATTTATTTCCTAAATTTTTCATGCCTTAAAATGCAGATTTTCTTCTTAAAAGTCTTATCTACTAAATCTTATCTCTATGTATAGTTCTTTAAGAAATAAAGAAATTAAAATTATTTACAATAAGAAAATAAAATTCCTTTTCCATGTTAAGACCCGATTTGGAGCTTTGTCTCCAAAAAGCTTGAGGATTTGGAAGCTCTAATGCTCTTGCATCATGTCCCTGTGTCGACTCAGTTATTACAATTGGCTTGTGAAATATTCCTCTTGCTGCCTTGTGTATTCTTAGTCTAACGTTGGGCTCCGTCTAGTTAGAAGGCCAAGAAAGCGACATTTAATTTGCCTCATGCAAAGGTCATTTCCATATCTACTTCGTAGCAAGTGGTTCTCTCTGCAAGGATATCGAAGTCGATTTCTCATGGAGGACTTAACCCCACATTCAATGGTGACAGAGTAGATCAAAAATAAACATGATGGTTATAAGAGTCTACGCATTAGGCTCCCTCTGAATTATTTCTGCCAAAAAATATATATATATTTGCCTTCGGGCTCTAAATATTGCATGGTTTAGTTCCAACATCATAGTTAACAAAGCTTGTCCCTGCAAACTGGTATTAACACTCCATTATTGAAAACGAGGGCTCTTCCTCCCATGACTATGAAACTATCAATATCAATGCAATTTTAGATCAGGTTCTCGAGGCCATTGAAAGCATGCATCTCTCCCTCAAAAAACCACAAGAAGATGAGGAAAAGGCTAGTAATTCTCTTCAAATGTTAATCAACTCCAAAACTAAACTCGAGTAGATCAAAATTAACTTCCTTCAACATGAATTAAGGATTGAGGTGGCAGATCTCCACTACAAAATGGTAGAGATGAAGGATTTTTTTGTTACTAGGCTACAACTACTTCCATGGGATGCCAATTTTGGTGAAAATGCAGCGAGGAAAAGAGAGAAGCTAATCCAAGCTCCAAACCAATCAAAATAATTATGAGGATGTGTCTTGGCGGCAATTTTTTAGACAATCTTTAATCAACCTCTAGTTTATAATGTTGTGCAACTTTTTTTTTGTATTTAGGCATCTATTTTAGAATCTAAATTAGGCATCTATTTAGAATTATCAACAAAACAATGCCATAAACATAGGTTATGTAATGGACTTCAAAATGTTGGATTATGTTGGAATTAGATGAACTATGTAAGGGTTTTGGCTAGTAAACCATATTTTGTTTTTTTTTTTGTTACTAGGCTACAACTACTTCCATGGGATGCCAATTTTGGTGAAAATGCAGCGAGGAAAAGAGAGAAGCTAATCCAAGCTCCAAACCAATCAAAATAATTATGAGGATGTGTCTTGGCGGCAATTTTTTAGACAATCTTTAATCAACCTCTAGTTTATAATGTTGTGCAACTTTTTTTTTGTATTTAGGCATCTATTTTAGAATCTAAATTAGGCATCTATTTAGAATTATCAACAAAACAATGCCATAAACATAGGTTATGTAATGGACTTCAAAATGTTGGATTATGTTGGAATTAGATGAACTATGTAAGGGTTTTGGCTAGTAAACCATATTTTGTTTTTTTAATAGAAATCCTATATCGTTACTTTGAAAAAAACATGAAATTTAGTTATATTCGGAGAAATAATATAAATCAATTTGATGACTTGTGCACATATATGTGGATCATAGTCCACATTCATGTATTTTAATTTATTAAGTTTGAATTTCACCATGTAATGCCATAATTCTTCTCCTAACCATCATGAAACCCATGGGAGGAGGGAGGTCAGAGCCTCCTCATTCAAAGACTCGAGCCAACACAGAGGCTTCAATGGTCCATTATGGGAACACACTTCCCCTACAATTTGGGAGAAAATTGACATGGCTAAGCATGAAGATGAGTATAAAGGAAATTCATATATCATATAGATATTGAAGAAAACATAGGTCAATAGATTTAGTAAATGGGAAACACTCACTCTCAGAAGGCCTAGTATATGAAGACAATTCACATCGATTGGCCTAGTGAGAAAGTTTATATTTCATTGCTAGGCATTTTTATAATTTAAGTTATGAGAGGATTTGTAATTTCTAGATAGGCATGTGACATTTAAAAAAATAATTCAACACACACACACACATATAGAGCTTCTAAATACAAGGGGTCATGTATTAATATTTTAATGTGGAGAGTGCAAATCGTAAATAAAATATTTCAATGGCAACTATGTATATATTATATAAAACAAGTGAAAAAAAAAACTTATTATAGTTAAAACATTTTATTAGTATGTTTCTCAAAATCTACATAGGACTATTTTAACTTTGGACCCATCTGGAGAGAATCAAATCCCTTGAGATGTAAACATTTTCTTAAGTTTTGCACTTAAAAAGATATTTGTATTTTAAAAGATGTAATCCCTCTCTATATTTGGTAAATTTAAAGTTAAAATGTATATATGTTAATATAATATGTATAATAATATATATTATAATTATATAATAATAATTATAATATACTTATATAATAATAATTTATAATAAATAATATATAATTATAATAATAAGAAATATAATAACAATATTATAAAAAATATTAATTATATAACTATAATTATAATAAATAATATTATAATTATAATAATGATAAAATATAATAAAATAATCCAGAGCAATTTTTTAATAATGATTATAGTTATAATAATAATAAATATAATTAAGATGGTAATAAAAAATATAATATATATAAACACATTTTTTTGAAATGATAATTATATAACAAAAATATAAATAAAAGTAATAATAAATGAATTTAATATAAAGTTGAATAATATAATGAGAAAAAATTATATGATAAGAATATAATATAGAGTTAAACCATAATTAAAAAAAAAAAAAATAGTAAAATTAAAGATTATAGATAAAGTAATAGCAATAAAAGTAAAAGGATTATAGTAACCTTTATTGCCAAGATTATAACTTTAGAATTAGTTTTTTTGTTGGGATGCAAGTATTTGAGAAGTATGAGTTCAGATTTTCTTGATTTTTTAGTTATTATAACAATGGACATTGTTAAGGAGGTTTTTTTAGTTTTGATCATTTATTTGATTTTTGTTAATTGGTTAAAATTTTAGTATTTTTAATGTAAATATGGTGCTTGGTTATGTTTAGATGCATGTCAAGGAATAAATCTAGTTATGTTCTATGTCTACGTCGTGTTCTTTTACCCTGGTATTTATGGAATAATCTATCTTATCAATATAAGCCTTTCTACATAAACACAAAACCTTGCAAACACCTTCTCAATGCTTTAGGTTAACAAGATCTTAACTAATTTTAGGGAATTACTTATCATTATGGCCTTAATATTTATCATTATGGCCTCAATATTTATCCTTACAAGAGGTTTAACAATCTTATCAATTGTTCCATGGACATAATGAAGGAAATATTTAGGCAAGTTTTGGGATTGGTCATTACTATGATGCTCTTTTGAAGCATTTTGAAAATATTTCAACACTTTCTCTTCTTTCTAACCAATATTCTTGAAAACTATGAAGAGTCAGAGCTTATTTTCTTCTAAATTCTCATCATTAGAAATCAGCCCTGGTTGCTGAGGTGCTAAGGGCGCCCAATTTTTATAGGGGTGTTGATGCTAAGTAGAATGTAGGTATTTTTTTGTGTGAGCTTTCTTCCTAGAACACAAACGATTCCATTCCTCAACATTAATTAATCACTCAAAGTGAACCAAACACCCTATTTGCCTTGATAATACTAAAGTTTTGGATAATATCAATCACTACTTCAAAATTAAGATTAGAGAGAACATCAAGATTTAAAAGCATCCCAACAATCTGAACCAAGATGATAGTTGGAAAATTAACAAAACTAGCCTCCTCCTCTTCAACATACATGTAGTTCCCAAAAAAAAACTAATTCAAGTTTACAATCTTTATTATGAATTTTTACTATAATCCTTATATTATTATCGTTATTCTAATCTTATTATTACTATTATTTTATCTATATTCTTATATTTATTATTCATATCTTTATTTTACTAAACATTTAAGCTATTTTATTCTTCTTCTTCCTCTTCTTGTATCTATAGGAATGATCAATTGGGTTGGTCTCTTATTTGCTTGGCACTGGTCAATTCCAACTTGTACGACTATAATTGTAACCTTTAGGTACCATTGTCGCCTTCTAAATACAACAACATGAGTTTTCCCCCGAGGAATGAACATAGAACATTCACTAGTCACATTACTTTACATATCATTGGCTTACAAAATGAGATACCATAGGGGGTTTTTAAGCTATTATTTATTATAATTATTTAACCTTATATTATATTCCCTATTATATTACTTTTAATGTTATATTATTAAAATAAAACGATTCTAGCTCAAGTAGTTTGGTCAACAATTTGTTTACTCAAGTGAGTGGGTTCAAGTCTCCATAGATATATTTGTAGCATTTATGAAATAATTGTATCTAGTATGTTTGTGGCATTTATGAAATAGTTGTATCTTGTGTTACTATTATCATCATATTTTTATTATCTTATTATTTTTTGTTGGCTAACCCACAGGGATTTGAACTAGTCAATATGTGCACTCAATAACTATTAATCCAAAACCCTATGACTCATATTATCTTATTAGTATTATTATTTTATTAGCATAATTTTTATTTCTATAAAATCTATTAGAATTTATTTAATCTTTTTTTTACTAAGATTCATTATTTTGAGATGTAAGTTTTTTCTAGGAGTACAAAACTTTGAAAACGTTTGTAGCTAGAGAGATTTAGTCTCTCTTGTTGCCTGCCTAGAGGACCGTGTTTAAAATGGTATTATATATATATATATATATATTTATATATATATATATATATATTATATATATATATATATAATTATATTCTAACTAATATATGAAATTTGGTCTTTTCCAAGGCATTTTTACTAGTTAATTTTAACCAAAATCTCGTAGATATTTTTAGATACTTGAGTTTAAGTTGTCTAATCTCTAGAATTCTAGTGCCTAGGGGATTTTCATGGTGTTGAATCTATTTATGCATTCAAAAATGTGTTTTAAACAACAAAAAATCACAATCTTGCTTGAAATTGTATTGCGGTGAAAAAGTTCATTTAGTCATTAAGTTAAACTTCATGCGCATACATACACATTAAATTGTATAAATGTATTCAATTCTTTGACAATCCCCTTGGAAACTTGGATTGTGTATAATACTAAGCTTAAACTTGTAATTGCAACAAAGTTTTGTTGCATTTCATACAAAATTGATAGAAAAACATACAAGAAAAGGACCAAAATGTAGAATAGTAAGAATAATTGAAATGTTTTAACTATATAAGATTTTCACTTTTATATATATATATATAATATATATATATATTTATATATATTATATTATATATATATTTATTTAATCATTGTGTGTGTAACAATGACATTGAAATATTACTTACTTATAATTATTGATATTTTATCTATGATTCACATTGATTCTTTCATTAATAATAATTTTTAAGTCATTTATTAATTTTATATAAGATAATTAATGAATTATGCATCTCTCTTGAATTTGTATATATTATTATATATATATATATATATATATATTATTATATTATATATATTATATATATAACTTGAAATACACTAGCCTGAAGGGTTAGCTAAACTAGTCATGCCCCCATTGTTAAGTACCTCACCGATTGGGAGGTCACAGGGTCAATTCTCCTCAACGCCCTTGGGGTTAGGCCCTACTACTCTAGCTAACGGGCTTTAAAAGATTCCTTCGAGGTTGATTAGTCCAGATTTTTCCAAGGGAAAAAAACAACTTGAAATACATTAGTTAGTATAGATATTCAAATGGTTTGTTTAAATTTTTATTGAAATATTTTTTAAAACTATAAGAATTACACATGTTGCTGACAATCAAAAGTGAAAATATAAAGTTTTTACTTTATCTCTATCTTTTCTAAGATCGAGGTTTTTATATTAATTTATAAAACACAAAATTGCACCATATATAACCTCTAGCATAATTTCAAAAATTTCAAGTTCCCCTTCTATTTCTAATTTGTTAATTAGAAAACATAAACCATTAAAAAAAGAAATCATTACATAGACCATGGTGCATATATTGATATGGAAAATCTTATCATATAGAGTATCAGCTATGAGTGCTTTCATGCTTCTAGGATGTGTGTCTAGTCAGGAAACTGGAGATTGGCACTGGTATCTAACTTTGGGGGTTTGATACCACTGATATGCTTGAACAACAAATTGATTTTTCCATTAACAATGTCCATTTTCTCCATGAGTTCAACCATATAAATAATAAGTTCCTGCTGAATGTTTACTATGTCAATGAGAAACCTATCCATAAGAGTTTTGACATGCCAATATAAATTATATGTCTGCATATAGGTTTATGCATTGGAATTGGTTGAATTACCAACATCGAGGGGTCATTGTTTACAGAGGGGGAACTGAAGGCAGGAGAAGGAGGCAGTCCAACCCTACCACGAAAACCGTGTCCTGAGGACTGACTAGATGGTGGCGCATCATGATTGAAACAAGAGATAAACTAGGGAAAACAACCGAGGGATAACACAAGTTATCTAGTGGAAAACACCCACTAGAGAAAAGTAGAGAATCAGGGAGGAGCTACAAAATGAGAAAATTGGTAGATCGGGAGGGTGACAAGGCCAGTCCAAAGATAAACTAGTGAATAAAATCCCACCAAAAAGTAGGACCAAGGAAAGGGATTGAAACCCAAAATCAAAAATAACAAACCGAAGTAAACAATGATAGCATGAAATGATGTTATTCTTCCAAAGAGATGTCATGAACAAGAAATAAAATACCAAACGTAAGTAATGAATAATTGTGCAGAGGAGAAGCTTGAATAACCTTTTAAAGCATCAAACCATTAAGGTAGACATTAAGTATTAAGGTCTGAGCTTGCATGCTTCCTGACAACCTGTTTTGTTAGTCTGAAATTGCTCCATCTGAGGAGTGGTCACCATGGCTTAAGAGCGTTTGTGTATACCAATTTCCTACAATATGTTGCACAACAAGCTTCCCCCCACTTCACAACATTATAACCACATACTTTCCCTTACAAAACCATATTTATTTCCATGAATTGGAAAATGAATAATCATGGGTGTTGATGTACCTCCCACAGAATTTGCACATTCGCATGTAGCGTTGTTAAGAACTTGCCTTCACTAAGATGAGTTTCTTAGCGGTGGGGTGGCCATGCAGGCTAGTAGGCGGGGGAAGCTTGTTGCCCCTCTTTAAACCTTAGTTTTATCATGATTTTCATATCAATGGATGGATTAGCATCCTCCATAGGGAGAGGTGTCTTGTAGTGCAATTTCCTTCAACATGGTTTTCAGATGTCCAAGACTGAGTTGCTCCCAATTTGAGTCAAGGACCTATGATGTATATTCTAGTCTAGCATTTGCAAGATTGTCTTCTAGCTTATTACCATTTCTCAGTGTATGTCGGAGGATGAGTGCATTAAATTTTCATATTTTCTCTTCCTTGCTCTCTAGGCTAGCTAGCAGTCTCCAGTTGTCTATAACTTTGGTTGGACTAAAGACATTTTGGATTCCCTTGAGCATATTGATGATTATTTTTGAATCCCCTTTAATAATGAGCTTATCTATGCTTAATATGTTTGCAATATTTATCCCCTATTCAATAGCATAAAGCTTTGTTGCATTATTAGTGTCATGGTCAAGGGCTCCTGCATACACATGTATTACCCTTTTTTCATTTCTAAACACCCCTTCATAGCTGAAAGGTATTGGATTTCCCTTAGAGGCACCATCAAAATTTAATTTGATGAATACACTTGATGGAGGTTTCCAATGATTGGGGCTTGGTTGGCTGTGAGAACTGGTAGGGGATGTTTTGTAGCCATTATTTCATGAAACACTAGGAGTTTGAGATGGATGCTTCAGAGACTTCACATTACCATTATTGAGTGTTCTATGAGGAGACTATAACAGTTTCTTTGACTTTTCAATGATTTTTTGCCAAACCTCATTCAAATCTTTTTTAAGGTCTTCGAAAATTCTTTAATTCATTCCTTCCATATTTCCCAGAATATGAAGCATGGGAAGATTTGTCAAGATTTGTTCATTATTGCATTCTTAAAAGGTGTGGATCTCCAATCCTCTAACATGGATTTTACGTTATTTTTGTTACTATCATTTTTCCTAAAATTGATTATTATCTTGTCCCAAATTTTTGAAGTAAATAAGTAGTCATTTAGCATGTGTTCTACTATGTCTATATTTGAGAAACATAGGTGACATTGGAGAGGACCATGAAAGACACTTTTTTGAAGTCTATCCCAAGTTAATATTTTATTTTTAATAATAATCGTATAAATATTGTTATGTTGAGCCAATGTTGTGCTTTCCATAGTTTTTTCCATTTGTTCTCCTCATTATGTTTTGTTGTACCTACTAATAAGTTGTAAGCTTCTTTAAGATTGGTATCTCCTTTATGGTTTTAACCCCATTTAAGAATACCATTCCCTCTCGACCTTTTAATATTATTGTGCCCCAATTCCTTATCCGAGGCTTTGTATGATTCTAGGTTGATGGTCGAGGCTTCTTTCCTTCTTTTATCCCATAGTATCCATCAAGATTATTATAATAATCTTTAACAAGAACCTTGTTCTGTTGCTATAATTCATCCTTGATGTCAATAATATTTTCTTTGTGTTCTATTTTTGGCCATTGTTTCCATGAGTCCTCCCAAAATAGTGTTAGATTTCCATTGTGAATCTCCTAGAAAATATGGTTTAGTATGGGTTGTTTATTGTTCCATGCTTGGTTCCAGATATAGGATCCCTTCAGATGTCCTTGTAGTATGAGAATTTTTTTTGTTATTAATATCAGAGGCATATTTTTTCTTCCATATTTTGCTCCATAGATAATTTGGGTTTTAAATCCATGTCCACCAAGTCCTTGCTCCCATAACTTTGCTCAATATTTTCGGAACTCTGGGACCAAGATCCCCTTGTATTTTTTATTTCCATAAATTTTCCCATGCAACAAGAGCCCATTTATTCTCTTGTTTGGCCCCTCCCCATAGGAAGGATTTTTGGATGAATCGAAATTTGTTAAGGACAAATTTAGGAGTAGTAAGGACAAAAATGTGATACAATGGAATGGCTTGAAATACATATTTGAGAAGAACTAGTTTGTTGGAAAGGTTGAGAGATTTGAATGTCGAGAAAGATAATTTATTTTACAGCTTTGATAGGAAGTCATCCCAAACTTTTATTTATAGTGGGTTTTTAACCAGTGGGACACCTAAGTATTTGGATATAAGGTGGGAAATGGGGGCCGTTAAGGTGGGAAATGAGGGCCGTTAGATAGGCCTTTAAGATATATAGAGGAGACTAGATGTTTGATATCCCTGCAAAGGAATTTGGCCAGTAGGAGGAATAAATACAGAGAGAGAGGGCCCCCCTGTCTAATACCTCTTGAGGGAAAGAATGTGGGGGAAGGTGATCCCTTCACCAAGATAGAGAAAAGTGATTTGGAGATAAGTTTCGTAACCCATGAGACCCAATAGTCTTCAAATACAAAAGCTTTTATCATGTTATAAATGTAATACTAGTTGAGATTTTCAAATGCTTTTTACATATCCAATTTAATAATCATGCTAGGAATTTCGTTGGTTAAAAGAGAATGATTTTTCTCATGAGAAATAATAATGTTGTCAAGTATTTGCCTTCCTTCTACATTTCCATATTTCTCTTGAGTAATGATGAGGAGAAGAAAAAACTTAACTCTATTATCTATGACTTTGAAAATTATTTTATAGATGACATTGTAAAGGGAGATGATTCTGAATTCCATCAAGGATTTTGTTAGGGAGTGCTTAGGAATGATGGTTAAGAAAGTGGCATCCATGTATGTGAATACATACTTTGACTATATGGAGTCTTCATCTAGTTGTATGCCATCTTTTCCTATAGTGTCCCATTATTCTTGAAAGAATTCTATCATGAATCTATCCGGGCTCGCAATTTTTTTTTTTGGGATGTTCATAACTATTTCTTCCACTTCATCTATGGTGATTTCCCTCATTAGTATTTCATTTTGTTTTGGGGTGACTATGTTTGGAATGTGAGCAATAAATTTTCTTATGGCTTGACTCTTATCCTCAATGAGTTCTAGTAGAACATTTTGAAAATAACTATTGAGTTATTTGATTATATTTTCATGATCCTCGAGCTTTTGATTTTGACCATTTTTTAGGTTGAATATTCTATTTTTTTGCTTGTGTTATATCATGGATCTATGGAAAAATGGGTGTTCATTTCTCCTTTTAACCATTGGACTTTGGACTTTTGTCTCCACAAGATCTCCTCTTGTTGTAGATGCTCATCTAGTTGCATTTGAATGCTTGTTTCTTTCACCATTAGATGCTTCATTATTCCTTTTTACATTATTTCTTGTTGTATTAATCACATCTAATGCTCTAGCCCTTTTTTCTCCTTGAATGTTGCCAAATATATGTGTATTCCATATATGAATATTTTGCTCAACAACTTTCAAACATTGTTGAAATTTTACGTAGAGTTACCTTCTATAATGTATATCTCTTTCCACTTTTTCTATATTTCTCTTAAAGCTAGGGTGTCTAATCCAAAATGTTTCAGAATGAAAGGGTTTGTTTTTAGGATTCCCTCCCCAATTTATAAATAGTTGAATGGACCAATGGTTCGAGCCATGACATGGAAAATTATTGGCATGGAAGGTTATAAACATTAGTAATATAACCTTTTGTGGACGAACCTAAGGGTTTGAAGTGGGCCATGATGATATGCTAGGTGGAAAAGAAATTTTCTAGGGTTAAGCTCTATGGATTCCATAATATTTCAATGCCTATTGAGGCTCTTGTAACATCATTGGCTATGATTTGGTATTTTTTTCCAGATTTCTCTAGATATGTTTTGTAAGGTGGTAGATAAGCATTTGGTTTCCTACAACATGACTATGTAAACATTTTCATTTTTTATTTTATTTTTCAAGAGTCTCTACTTGGATTTCCCATTGAGACCCCTAATGTTCCAAGATGTGATTTTCATTGGGGTTGTGGTTGGGAGGGCAAGTATGTCTCCATAATTGGACTAACCCTACTAGAATTTACTAGGTAGTCCCCCATTTCCCTGATTAATTGTTGTTTGGTTTTTCTTCCACTTTTCTTTCCCTCCCTAACTCCTTTTACACACTCTTTTATTTTATTACTTTTAATTCCTAATGAAGAAGAATGACTAGGATTTGAATTGTTACCAAAGGGTTGTTTTCTTTCTTTCCTTTGTTGCTTGAAGTAAACCCTCACCATCAGCTACAAATGTTCTTTTGGGATACTAATTGGGGCTTTCATTCTCTATTCTTGAGATATTTGGTGGAAACCCACATTTCTTAGCTTTGGGTCATCTAAGTATTCATTTTATGATTCTTCTTTCTCTTCTTTGATCATCACCACACCTTCCTCAATATTTTTTAAATTGGTTGCGTTTGTTGATTCTCGCCTTGTTCTTTTGCTTTGGCATTCTCCCATTCAAACTCTTGATTTTCCATATCTATTTGTTCTCGTTCCAGATCTTGCTGCATTTCTTCCTCTACTGAAGATCCAAGAATCTGTTATTTTTTGGGTCTATGGAGGAAGAAGGTTATGCAATCCTCATTTCCTTTCCTCTCTTGCTGAATTGCTTTTAGTGTTTTATTTTGAGGTCACTCTCAGAATAAATGTCCATATTCATGAAATTTATGATAGCAGAAAGGAATTTTCTCATAGTTTATGGGTTGTTCCCAAATATCGTTATGATAGTTGATTTTGATGTTGGTTGGTTGATATCATTTCCTATTCCTTCTAGAATGCCTCTCTCCCAAAATTCCTGCGAAAGTGAGTATAGGTGTAGCTACATAGGGGTTGAGTTGAAATTTTCCTTGTTGGGCTTGAATCTTTCAAGATAGGGTTTCATGTACATCCCTGCATAATTGATGAAATAAGATCCTCCCTAAAATATATTGTCATTGTCTTCAACATTGTTGAAGATGAAAGTGAAGATACCCTTTGAACTCAATTTCTAGCCCATTTCCCCCTTAAGCTACCAATTTTTTGAAACCATGCCAGGATTACTATTTATGCTAGGCATGTGCCCATGAATTTGCAGATGAGTGCATGGTCTTTCATGTATTGTATTTTCTCCCCTATTTTATCTAAGATGATTGCATAAATTGGAGCTTCTATTATTAAAGGGAGACACGCATTTACATTTCCTGATGTTTTACTTTGGTATTTTTGGAGTTAGCTTCATTTCCTCCCCTCACTTCTTGTTCCACGTCTCCTTCCTACGAAATATGTATATTCATTTTCTTTTATTATAGCTTATATATAGTTATACATCATTTCAAGAATTTCAAAGTATATCATTTTAATATACTCACATTTTTTACTAGTGCATATGAAATATAATTTCAAGTTAGCATTTAAACCTCCCAAACATAATAGTGAGATTTGACGTTAAGGGGCTACCTCTAATATAAATTAAACCAATATTATGGGTATGGATGGCCACTTATATCATATATTTAGTGCAATAATACATGAAAATATCCCAAGAGAAAGATATGAACAATCATGTATTACTAAAATTAAAAATAGTCTTCCATTCTTTCCATCAATGAGTTCACACCCAACACGTGCTCATGCAAACTTCTTTAACCATTATTTAAGTTATGTCTCTTCAATATTTCCTCCAATTTTTTTGGGAAATTTAATCTGCATATCCTATTATGGTTAGAGGGCTTCAACATATCTAAATTGAAGTGTATTTATTTTTGTTAAGTTTTCATCCATGATTAGATACTCTTTCAATTGAAATTAAGATGAACCCTTTGAATTCAATCATTCATTGCTTGTAAATGGATAAAGTGTATCATCATACTTTTTTGGTAAGTTTTAATACCTCATGCTATCACACTGAATATTTGTGTTATGGCCATAAACATTGATAAATTTTATAACATGAGGTATAAGTATTTCATTGTATTGAATGTTGGCATGGAAAGTTATAGTGAGAGTTATAGACATCATTAAATTTTAGAATGTGGGGTCTAAGTTATAAGGTCTCGAGTTATACACATTATCAAATTATATAATGTGAGGTTTAAGTTACAATGTCTCGGGTTATACAAATCATCAGATTTTATAATGCGAGGTCTAAATTACAAGGTTTGGGGTTATACATCATTAGATTTTATAATGTGAGGCTTAAATTACAAGGTCTCGTGTTATACGCATCATTAGATTTTATGAAGGGAGTGCAAGGTCTGTGTATTATCGTCATTCAAGAACGCCATGTTTCCACAATCATTTCCACAATCTGTCATTTTCTCGCATCCACACACTTCTTCCATAAATCTCCATCTAGTACACAACTTCTTTCGCACAAGCACTACTCTGCACAATTGCTTTCCCACATTTATTCTTTCTCGCATGCTTGTCTACTCAATGTTATCAATTTTTTCTACGCCACTTGTTGTCATTACAAAGTTTTGTGGAAATTATCAAATCATTTGTTCATGTTAATCAAGGATTACCATATGACCTAGTGCATTTAATGTACAGGTAAACCAAAATTTTCATGCAGAGGAAGTGTTGTGCAGGATGGAGGGGTGTGAAAGAAGGGTATGAAGTGGGGAATGTGTGTGGAGGTGCGTTAGTGGGGATGTGTGTGAAAGGAGGAAGAATGCAAAAGAGACATCCACACTTCTACACCTTTGGACAAATTACCCGAGTGAGTAGGGTGGGTCAAGCTCTTTCTATCATGGGTATGGGGGAAAATGAGTTGCACCTGGAGGGAGAGTAATACCAAAAAACTCATTGACTCAACCAGATTGGCTATCAAGTAGTAAGTAGTGCCATGAGCAAAGAAAGCAGAGTGAGTGGGAGAATGAACTAGTGGCTCATTTTGTTCTTACTTGAAAACAAATTTTTCTATGTGGCAACACCTCTTGTTTCTACAATTGTGTAGAATAAAGTATGTGTCGAAAGGGGGTATGTGTGGGACAAAGGATGTGCGGGGGATTGAATGTGTGGAGCAAGGAATACAAACTTTCTTCCGCATATTTGCAGTTCCCAAACAATTTATAACAATGGTGTTTAGTGTCTCCAACAATAAATGTGTAACAATGGTGTTCGGCCTCCTGAACAATCGAAGTATAACATAGGGGTTTAGCGTTTGGGCATATTTGGAGGCACATGTGAATTTGATTTTTGGGATTCAAAACTCTGCACTCGCATGTGGTCTTTAATTTTTAATCTGTGAAAACTCATACTTTCTATCATATTTTTCTTGATCTTCCAACACAACAAGTAGAAGCAGTAACACCACCAGTTGTTTCAAAAATTCAAAATGTAGGCATACACAACGAAGTGTGGATTCACAATTTCGCTGTTGGAATTGACCAAGTGCATCTATATAACCTACATTATGGAACCCCTTCGGACGAGTCATTGTCTCGCACAAGCAATTCCATAAGTCACTAACTGTTTTGAGAGCAACTCAATCAATTTACTGATCTTTTCTTCAATACAAGGTTTTGACATTTTAATGTGAGCAAATACTACATTAGTGTTGCAGTCTTGTTATGTTGTACCCTTAATGCATAAGTAAACATTTTATAAAATGCTGTAACCTAGTGAAAAATTATTATGCAGTATGATATGTCTTTTATTTTATTTTATGAGGAAGAAGTTTTAGATATATACAATTATAAATACCGTGGTCCATGAAATTATAAACAAATGTGAAGTTAGTGTAATTATAAATAGCAAAATGACATTGGCTATAAACATTTGTATTAAAGTGTAAACCTTTTTTTTATGTTTAATTATATTTTTTTATCCAATTGAGTTAGTTTTTCCTTCCCTGGTTTAGCATGATATTTCCTTGACTAGTACTAGCGAGTGTGCTTAACCACTAACGAAAAATCTTTTTTCCAAAAGGCTTCACCCAGTAGACGCCAATTTACATGTCATGGGCATAAATAAAGCGCATATGGAAACAAAAGATGCATAGAACCCTCTCATCAGCCAAATAGGAATGTTCTAACTTTGAAAAAGAAAAGTTTTAACGTTTTATCGGTTTCGTGACATGCTATTAATATTTTTTTTCAAGAATGACATCAATAAATTTTCCTATCTTTTAAAAAGAAAAGTTTTAACGTTTTATCGGTTTTGTGACATGCTATTAATTCAAGAATGACATTAATAAATTTTCCTATAGATTGCGTAATCTCTGGATAGCACATTGAGGTTTATAGAGACATCCCTTTCCCTTATTGGAAACTAGTCAAGTCAAAAGGCTGAGCCAATAAACTTGAAACCACCAAATTGCCGATACTTTTGGGTCTATATATATATATATAGATATATATATACTAGGGGTGGATTATCATAATACTCCGCAATAACGGATGCAAACAATTAAATATATTAAAAATAAATTCTTAATATTTTTAATATAAGTGACAGTTGATGGTAGAAATCATCAGAAACCAAAAAGAAAACCTATTAAAAATAAATCAGATCTTTCAAAAAAGTTGGGATGATGGCTATCAATTAACAAACAGATATTGAAAGTAAAATGGAGATTCTTTAAAAAAAATTCCACATTACAAGGAATGGTTGAAGATTTTTTAAACTAAAAATCATCATATTATTATTTAATATCTTATATATTGAAACAATCTAAAGATATTATACATTCAATTTAATTATATATATGAAAGTTGGTTTTATTCATAGAAATAATATAAAATATTTTAATGATTTGGACAGATTAAAATTTAATTTTATGTTTTTTATAAATTTGAATTTCACTATGTTATTCTCATAATCATTGTGAAAGTTGTGGGAGGAAGGAACATCATCGTTTAAGGGTTTAAGCTAATGCAGAAACTTTAATAGTTCATTATTGCAAACACACTTTTTGTGCAGCCATAGAGGAAATTAGCATGGTTGAGCATGAAGCTAGAGCATAAGGGCAACTCATATCAGCGATGAAGCTAGAGTATAAAGGAAGTTCATATCAGCCATGAAGCTAGAGTATAAAGGCAACTCATATCTGATGTAGATGTTGAAGAAAACATAGATCAATGAATTCAAAACATGGGAAACAACCCACTTCAGTGGATCTAATTATGATATGTATTGCTAGAAATGGCCACCATGGATATTTTGATAAATTTTATTTGAGATAATGTGTTTTTTATTTTAAGATATATATTGTCAAAAGTTGAAAGAAGGGGAAGCCTACACATAATTCATTGCCATAAGAGGAATCCATGAGGAGGTACCTTGCCCAAAATTAAATGTCAAGTTTCCATTATCCTTAGTTATTGGTAGTTGAACTAACAACTACTTGTAATAATGAGAAGAGATAGAAGTGGTACAAAAATGCTCCAAAGGCGTGGATAAATTACCCTTATATAGATTTTTGAATTGACCATGTATTCCAAACTATAGATCACGAATTTGATGATAAGTGAAGTTTTTATGTTTCGCTAGCAACACCCTCGAATCTCACAAGGCAGGTGAGATAATGGGATAGATCTTGGTGGTTATTGCCCTAAGTTTGTTAATTCTAATTATGTATAATAAACTAGTATGTTGAAATAAAGAGAGATTGTGTACAATAGGTAAATAGATTAAACATAGAAATTTATACAATATGTGCACTATACAATTGAGCCAAACTGTAAATTGCAGGGTGCAAAACAAACTAGCAAGTAAATTTGTTGGTAGATTGTACTTTGTCGACCATAAGACCATCAAGCACATCAAGACCTAACACAAATTAACTAACAATTTCAGCAATGAAAATCAGTAAATTTGCTCATGAAATTCAAGAAATAGAGTAAAATTCTTAGAGATTTATGCCAACAAAATAAAGATTGTCAAGTGTTGATTTTATTAAAAATGTAAGAGTACAATAAACTATTTTGATAGATTCCTAATAGAATCTAGACCAGAATATATTCTAAATGCTTAAGATGTTGCAAAATTATACATATGAACCCAAATGGAAAAAATAAGACAATATGACTAGGAAAACTTGGATCTCTTTGATAAGATTGAATCAACAAGAAATTCTGCAAAATGTGCACCAATTAGCATTGATATAATACATATAAGACCTTTTAACAACACAAAATGATGTAAGAAATAAAGAACAACCTTGATCAAATAAATCTAAAATTGATGTGCTTACTTCATTTTGTCACTCCTTGAATGATTATGTTATCACCAAAACAAGTAAGCACTTGCACCCAAAAATAAAATTTATCAAGGAAAATGACAACTTATTACTTATGTATACCTCTCATCACTATTGTTTTCCATAACCACCTTTTGTGTCCTTTGGCTGATTTTGTATCCTCCTTGGGTAGTTATAGAGTACAAGCATTTTATGAATACTACCCTCATTAAGTTAAACTTTTCTTTTTAAATTTGGAAGAGGGATTTTAGAATGAGTATTTCATTAATTTAATTTACATTAGTAGATGGGGTCCCTGATTATGTCTACATTCATTAAATGTTCTCATAAAGCCTTGTAACTCCTATGAAAGTAAATCATGTATAAATATGACATCACAAAAAAATATCATCATCATAAAACAATGCATTTTATAACATCACATCATCCATCATCATATAAAAATCCATACAATAACAGTGTGCCTCCCATAAATAGCAATTTCATCAAAAGTATGGCATGGTCTTAAAATAACATGCTATCTCCAAGAATATGAATGTACTATGAATAGTAGTATATTTGAATAAATTCAAACTGAACAATAAAAGTAAAGCAGATTGAAATATCATGATAACTTAGGATGCTTGCTGGAACCTGCCCTATACTCTTTTCCCCAACTACTCTCTTCTCCTTGTATCTCTGGGTGCATATCTTGGAAATAAATCTCTCTTTCCATATATTCTCGATATTCTAGTGTGGGAGTGTGTTGAGGTGGCCTTGGAAGGGGAATGTGTGGGAACAACAAAAAAGTGAAGCTTTCCTACCAAAATGTGAGGAGGAGAATGAACGGTTGGTGGGTCTGGGAAGACATAGCCTATGAGAGTGCAAAAGGTGCACGATGTGCAACAATTCAAGTAGGAACTGAGTGATAAAGGATAGTAGGCCAATGGGTAAAACCAAATGTTGGTTTAACATGATTGGGATCCCAGGCATCATGTTGCATAGGTTGTTGTTGAGGAAAGTGAGGCTCTAAAATCTCCATAATGCTAGGATGTGGGGGAGGTGAATTTTGTGAGGCATGTGATGTAGGAGGATGAGGAGGAGCACCCCCAAGGTATGAATGGTTTGTTTCAATTAATTGGTTGGACTCCTTGAAGTCTGCATCAAAGTGTATAGAAATTTTGATCCATTTGTTTCTATTTCCCCTCCAGGACACATTTGTCCTTATGTCACGACCTCTTTGATCACCTTGAGAACCTCTGCTAAAGGAACTCATTATGCACTATGAACACGAAAAATTGTTATGAAACCATTAACCTTAGAGTAAGAGCATACAATCAATAAAGTAAAAGTATTGCACAATATCATGTTTTATGTAAATGTTGGAGTGCAACTTGATAAACACACATAGGGAAAATTGAATTATGCAGGGAAATTAATCGTTTATACATGCAATAAGAAATTGTACTTGTTCAAAATAAATATATTTTGTAGACATGGATTATTGTAGAGTAAGAATTATAGCTAGAGAACGTATACCCATGCAGATGGCAGAGACAACATTCTTCATTATATGATTGTACAAGGAAAGATGAAAGTTGTAACATTGCTCTGAGCAAGTATTGACTCAGTTTTGATTATTGTTATGATAATCCATGAAGGAAATGAAGTGACTATCATAAGACAAAATGAAACTATTTAACATTCGAAGGCCTCACAATTATTTGACATGTGTGGACTATGTCTTGTCTAATCATTCATTAATAATTGTAGCAATATACGTATGGAATATGGCATTAAATGAAGTTAACTTTTTATAAATGACGTACGATGGGAAGCTACATTAAAATTCATGAATGGTAGATCATTTCACTATATCATGAAATATAATCAAGGATGCAGGGGATTTGAGCATGTAGACATGTTAAAATAGAAATAGAGGTGTATTGGTAGATGTCCATGTGTGCATAAGGAAAACATGTACCTCTATTTCAATCTTTTAGACATGCCAAATGGCCCTTCAACTTTATGAATTGAGCAAAGTATATAACTTATGCGAGCCTTTTGCAAAGAGAGGAGTAGACTTAAAAATTATTTGTGATGGGTCTTTTGAAAGATACATATACTTTCATTTGTGGAAAACAAATAAATAAATACCAATCCTCTGTTTTTCATTCTACAATCAAACTCATGTCTGGGATGTCACATTAGCATGAAGAGGTGGAAAGTGTAAATTATGGTGGAGGAAGAGGTTAAAATCATTATAATGGAGATAAATTATCTTGCTATATAAAAAACCCCAACATGAAAAATGGCCATATCATTTCACAATCTTTTAGAATTGCGCTACCATTATCTTTTGGCATTAAGGGAGGAAAAACCCCAACATGAAAAATGGCCATATCATTTAAAAATCTTTTAAAATTGTGCTACCATTAGCTTTTGGCATTAAGGTAGGCACAACAACTTGTCATTGTTTTGACTTGTGAACAAGGGAAGGTGCCCTATGTTGAATGGCTAAAAGGATAACCTTTGAAACATTGAAAGTTTGGGGTATCCATGCTAAAAAATCAAAACCCATATGAATATAAAATATGACTTTTACCAACAGATGATTTCCTAATAAATATGCCCATGAGCCCAGTGAGGTGCACTATGGAGTAGGATATTGCTTCAAACTAATTAGAAACATGAATATAACATACAATACTATAACAAAGTGTAATAAAATGACCCAAGGATTCGGTGAACTAATAAATGAAGTATGGGGCAAAACCCAACACCAATTTTTGGGAAATGTGAGGGTTAACTTTCATCAACCATTGGGCTTTCCTTTTTAGGTATGTGGAGGTATTTTATTATCGGTTGAAGACACAATATGGAATGCCATTATACAAAACCTTCTTTTAGAATTAGATTGTCATTTTGGGAAAAATGAGTTAAACCCAAGTGGTTCCATCGATATTGGGAGCATATATAATATATGACAGACATAAAATGTTGGAACAAGGGAGTATCCATTCAATTAACCCAGGAAAAAGTTATGATAATGTCATAAAATAATATGTAATAGGATATTTACTTCTACATTTAAAAGAATTACTATATTGACTCCACATTGATCATTTACTATGTGCCCAGCCTAAAATGAAAGCCATTTTCTTTTGCATGCATAACATAATCCAACAAAAGGAAACAATAGTAGGGGAAAATATAATTAAAATTGGGTTAACCTATAACAAACACTCTGAAGAGAACCATTTAGAGACCAAACTTGCTGAAAGAAGCCATGTATATATCATCTACTAAGCTTAAACTTCTCACATACCTATAACCAATACTTTTTGTTGCTAAATGGGTATGGTAGTAGCTATTGGCAGTTCCTCCCAACAATTTAGAGTGATGAGATAGTGTTTTAACCAAACCTCAAAGCTAAAATTTGCATGAGAATATCCAAAAATTGAAATCAAGACTGAGGTAAGTTGGTAGCCTCCTTGTTAATTACTGTGCTACATCACTTGGATTCTTAAGGTGGATCTTAGTATCTGACACATTAAACACATGTCATGTCAAAAAGATCATCTCCATACCCACCACCTTCCTTGTGATATGCCATTGCTAAGTTTACAAGCCAAACATTACACCATATTCATACCACATCCTTTATGTAATTTCCAAAGTAATGATTGATATGCCAGTGATGGGTGGGGGTGGAGAGGGGTCACAATCATCACATCATATGTTCCATATCATGTCTTGCATTACTTGGGCTCAAACTATATTAGGTTTACTTGACAAAGATGTTGTATTACACACTATCTCTTGTACCACCAATATATCACAACATTGCATGGTAGTTGTGCATGGCTCAATAAGCCATTGGAAAATAAAAATCCTTTGCACTTTCAACCTCATATTTTCGATTATGATTTCATGCCTTTAAGACTTTGTTCTAAGGATTTTTACGTAGTGTTACTACTTTGTAATACACTTGGACCTCCTTTTTCTCTTTATTTTTACCATATCATAACCTAAAACAAATAAAACTGATCATGCATTATTTATAATACCTATGTTATTAAAAAAAAAATATCCAACAATGACGCTATAGTTTGTAGAAAATCCCACCTGTAGATCACCTCATAATGCAATAGACTAAAGAAAAATACTTGATCTACTTCTACAACCAATTTAGCGGAAGCTTAATCGAACATGAGCAACATCAATAAGAACACATATAATTGATAAGAAGGAATCAAT
Organism: Pinus taeda; assembly: GCA_000404065.3. NCBI lineage: Eukaryota > Viridiplantae > Streptophyta > Pinopsida > Pinales > Pinaceae > Pinus > Pinus taeda. The sequence continues at coordinate 454,402 of APFE031260432.1, forward strand.
CACACATAACACAGAAGATATAACCCGGGGAAAGCACCAGCCTAAAACCCCATCTCTGTATTATCATACAAGTGGAAATATAACTAGTACTACAAAAAGAATCAACTCAAAAGCTATCTTGCTCTCTCTGCAATACCTCTGCTGCTCATAGACAGTCAAAGTCCTCTATCTAAACTCTGGTCTGCCCTCCAAGCCTCCTATTTCTTTGCACAATTCTGGTTGGGGTCCAGTGCAGCCACTTGTGTGAATTGGCATCTTCACACACTAACTAACCTCTGATCCAACTACGTAGTCTAAAAGAGATAAATCCTTCTCCATGGATGAGCTTCCTTTATAGGAAAAATCCATCCAACTGATAGTACAATGTCCCTCCGTTGATCTCAACTGGGTCTCTGTTTGAACTAACATGCATGAGTTAATCATGAGAGAATCTTCACTTATCTAAAGTGCAACAGCTATATGCAAGCATGCAGTAACTAACTGAACTCACATTAATTTAAACAAACTGTTTAAATCAATCTAACTGGACTTGACTCAGTGAATTGAGCCAACTAATTACAACTCAAATTAGAAATCCTTATCTCTTTAACTGATGGATAAATTCCTCAATTAATAGATAAATTGTTGCATGTCCTCACATAGACTTCATGTTTGATTTTCCTTAACTAATTAACTCAAGATGAATTAATTAATTAATTAATTTATAAACTGTTGTTAATATCAAATTAGAATTTTACTTCCTATTTTTAGTCCAATGACTGACTAAAATAGGAATCCATCCTGAACTGTTAAAAATAGCAATTCTATTTTTAGCACTTCCATTTTTCATTCCCTATTGCTCAATCCAGCATTGGTACCCAAACTGCTATTTATAGCAGTGCTATTTTTAACACTTCTATTTTTACCATTTCTTGTTGCCATTTTCAACACTCCCTCTCAACAAGAAAGGCTTCAACTTGAACCCAATCCTGTACCTCTGGAATGTTCTGCATGCAACACTTCTACCAAGTGTGGTTGCTCCAGCAACTCTCGAAACAAAAATCTCCCCACTGACCTCTCTGTTGGGCTAGAAACATACTCTAATGTTGAAGCTCTACCTGCTGCTGACAAGTGATCCCTCTCTGACCTCTGAGCCGCTACAACACTCCATGCATCTCGCACCATTGCACACCTCTTTGTGTCGTCCTGCACTGGTGCAACACTCATGTGCCTCTTGCATTGTTGCAGCTTGCTAGCTCTACACAGTCCCGGGACTCCTGCACTGTAGCTCTCTCTACTGCTCCATCCACATTTTTCTCTACCCAATCAGTCAATCCTGCTACTCCTCTTTCGGGATCCTATAGCAAATTCGAATCAAAGAGGTTGGGTACCTCAAGGATCCTACCCCTATTCTAGCCTTCTTGGGACAATCACTCCACATCGACCCACCTCCTACCTGAAGGTATGGATGCATGTGATCCCTCTGCCCACCTAGCTTGAAATTTCCCCCTATTGGAGGTCTCTGCATGAGTGGATGCCTCCACTATGTCTCCTCTCAGCTTTCCCAGTTGTGGCTGCTCCACAACCTCCTGAAGCCACTTCACCAATCGTGGCTCCTCCACAAGTGCTTGAGACTTCGTCTAACACTACATGTTGAGAGGTAATTTACTCTCCCTCTCAACCACCAAGTATCTAACCTTTTCCTTGCTCCTCAAGGCTTTGCATGCATCTTGTACCTCAAGTGCATATAGGTTCTTGGCTAGCACACCAATCTGTTTCCACTTTCCCGCTGTCACGAAATTTTTTGGAAAAAGAGATGATTTTAAATCAACGATATCTCCCTCATTCGAACTTTGATTCAACCGATTTTGTTTTTGAATTTGGGTATTTTTCCACAAGGAATCCAAATTTTCTATTTGTTTCTGAAAATTCTATACAGAAATTCTCAGATATGCTCTGCAAACTCTCAGCCCAAAACTCAAAACTTTGAAATCTCTTCTCAGTATATTGTTCTCTCCTTTGATCACCTTTGCTCTGATACCATGTAGAAATTCCCACCTGTAGATCACATGATAATGCAATAGACTAAAGCAAAATACTTGATCTACTTCTCAAACCAATTTATCGGAAGCTTTAATCGAACATGAGCAACATCAATAAGAACACATATAATTGATAAGAAGGAATCAATCACACATAACACAGAAGATATAACCTGGGGAAAGCACCAGCTAAAACTCCATCTTTGTATATCATACAAGTGGAAATATAACTAGTATTACAAAAAGAATCAGCTCAAAAGCTATCCTTCTCTCTCTGCAATACCTATGTTGCTCATAGACAGTCAAAGGCCTCTATCTAACCACTGGTCCGCCCTCCAAGCCTCCTATTTCTTTGCACAATTCTGATTGGGGTCCATTGTAGCCACTTGTGTGAATTGGCCTCTTCATACACTCACTAACCTCTGATCCAACTATGCAGTCTTGAAGGAGATAAATCCGTCTCCATGGATGAGCTTTCTTTATAGGAAAAATCCATCCAACTGATAGTACATTGTCCCTCCTTTGATCTCAACTTGGCCTCTGTCTGAAATGACATGCATGAGTTATTCATAAGAGAATCGTCAGTTATTTGAAGTGCAGCAGTTATATGCAAGCATGCATTAACTAACTGAATCTCATTAATTTAAACAAACTGTTTAAATCAATCTAACTGGACTTGACTCAGTTAACTGAGCCAACTAATTACAACTCAAATTAGAACTCATCCTTATCTCTTTAACTAATGGATAAATTCCTCAATTAATAGAGAAATTGTTGCATGTCCTCACATAGACTTCATGTTTGATTTTCCTTAACTAATTAACTCAAGATGAATTAATTAATTAGTTTACAAATTGTTGTTAATATCAAATTCAAATTTTACTTCCTATTTTTAGTCCAGGGACTGACTAAAATAGGAATCCATCCTGAACTGCTAAAAATAGCAATTCTATTTTTTGCACTTCCATTTTTCATTCCCTGTTGCTCAATCTAGCACTGGTACCCAAACTGCTATTTATAGCAGTGCTATTTTTAGCATTTCTTGTTGCCATTTTCAACATATTTGACTTCTCATGTTGTAGCTATCAATTCCACATAGTGAATACGCTTGTCAAGTGTTGTAAGTGCAGGCAGACCTTCAAACTTTTTACCACATCAAAATTCACATGCAAACACATATATGACATATATTTCTCCTTGTAACACCATATGCTTGTATGAAAACATAAAATCATGAAGTGATGGAGATAACCATATGATGTCAATTCCTTATTGCTCTAGGGGGACCTCACCTACCAAGGTTTATTTTTTTTCTTTAAAATGTTATTATTATACCTTTTAGAGGAGGAATTAGAATGAACTGCAATGGTTTGAACATCGGTGGCTCATGAACTAGTCACGAGTCAACATCTAGCAACTTCTCATGGAGGGATGTATGTATAGGCCAAAAATCAAAATCTATGGGATGATATAGTAGATGAGACTTGCAGTAGTGAGAAATGGTAGGCAAGTTGCCATGCAAAGGAAGAAAGGGGCACAAGAAAAAGGGACTAGGCATTACCTATTATGATTTCATGCAAAAGAGAGAAATGATGTACTAATGAGTATTTTTGCAACATCCTCTTCCACACCAACATAAATTTGCTCTATTTTCTTGCTTGTTAGCAAATTAGGTGGTTAAAAGGCATTACTTAAAAATTTGCAGAAATCGTAACATCTAACAATCTTATGGAAAATGGTCCAAACTCAGGGAAGAAGGTGTTGTACTTAAAACATGGCTAATAAAAGAAAACATAGACAAAAGAACTCAGATGAAAACAATGCAGCCAAAAAAAAATTGCATGTACAAAAAATACATACAATTGATCCCAAAGAGAATCATGTTGTTGATCATGGGAATCATGTGCAAATCAATTAAAGAGAGTCCACAACAGCCAAAGGAGAAATGGGAAACCAAAGGAATTTAATACACTATTATCTTAGTTAAAGAGAGTGCAACCAATCTATTCTCAATATTATCAAAAGACTCACACATAATTAGAATAAGGTTTTATAAGTATTCCTAAGGAGAAAGTAAGTTGAAGAAGGATGATGAAATGGAAAATTTTCATACTTTTGATAATTGGTATAACTAGAATTAGTCCACTTCGCACACACACAATTGGTATCAAGGCTTGAAAATTTAGTATCAACACCCATTAGTATTAATAATTAGTATCATACCATTCATTGGTGTGAATGAATTAGGAGAAATAGTTGTTTTGTGCTCATGATTAGGGTGAGAGTGGACAATAAGGAGAAGCATCCATTTAGAGGGATTTTAGATGAAGATCCATGCATGATTAGTAGGTAACTGAGATGCATAGCTAGTATTCTTAGATCTGAAATTGGTCTATGAAATTAGAATTTGTAGAAACAACTCTTTGTCATTGATTTCAAAGGGGGAGAGTTAACTAGCTTGCTTGGCCATTGGAGCTGCGAGCCTCGCAATTGGGGTAGAGCTTAGACACTAGTATGGATAAAATTTGGTTTAATGCATTTGGTTCATAGCTTGGAACCACTGGTGTGCCATTTGTTGTGAAATTGGTGCATAGTACTTAGTTCAAAACTTAGTAGTTAGTTCAAAGAAGTGATGCATAATTTAGCCATTGATTTGGACATTAATTCAAAGTAAGGGGAGAAAATAATTGGTTTAGAGCCACAAGATATATTGAAAACTACTAGTGGGGTATTTTTCCATTGACGTAGAGTTTGGAAATTGGTTGTGAAGAAGTTGGTGCAAGGCTTACATGGTGAAGAAGTCAAATCACTAGTAGATTGGAAAGCAACACTCAAAGTGGACAGGGATGCTAAGGGTTATGATCAATGAAAAAGGGGGAGATTGTGGATATTATTTTCACTGCCGCAGCACCACCTTGCGCCACCTCGGCGGCCCGCCTGCCCCCCGAGGGTGGCTGGTTGATCCTTGGGATCAACCAGCCACCCCCGGGACGCGGTCGAGCTGCTGGGGTGTGGCGTGTGGTGGTGCTGGGGCGCCCACCTCGTGCCACCCTAGAGGCCCGCCCGCCCCTCAGGGGTGGCTTAGTTGATTCTGAGAATCAACCAGCCACCCCCGGGGGCGGACGGGCCACCGGGGTGGCGCAGGGTGGTGCTGCTCCTGCACCACCCCGACGACCTGCCCGCCCCCACCCCGCGCCACCACGACGACCCGCCCACACCCCTCAACCAGCCACCCCCAAGGGGTAGGCAGGCTGTCGTGGTGGTGCAGGGTAGTGTTGCGGCACCCACCCCGGTGACCCACACGTCCCCCACGGGTGGCTGGTTGATTCTCGGAATCGCCCAGCCAACCCCGGGGGTGGGCGAGCCGCTAGGCTGGTGCAGGGTGGTGCTGCAGCGCCCACCCCTCGCCACCCTGGTGGCCCACGCACCCCCCGGGGATGGCTGGGCAATTCCCATAATCGGAATCGCCTAGCCACCCCCGGGGGGCAGGTAGGCCGCTGAGGTGGTGCGGGTTGGTGCTGCGACACCCATCTGGTGCCATCCCGGCAGCTCGCCTGCCCCCTACGGGTGGTTGGTTGAGTCTTGAAATCAACCAG